>NNCF01127755.1:296867-327096 GCA_002313205.1 Laupala kohalensis | reverse complement strand
CCTATGAAGACTTTGCGAGACAACGAATCTCGAGATGTCGTTTAAATATAGAGAATGGTAAAGTTTATTGAAGTCAAGAATATACAGAATATTTTTGTTATAGAAGTCCAAAATGTGTATAATAAAAAAATACAAAATATTTCTTTAATAGCGGTAAATGAAACATTTTATCTCGTTACGATTTACCCGCCGCACGATGTCTTCCAAATATAGGCGCCGTTTCAAATAGACCTACGATTGGTCGAACGAAACTTCCCCTGTCGAAGGGAAAGCAGGAGGAGAGAGGCGTTGCAAACGTAACAAATCCAAAACTGGTCAGAGCGTGGGAATTAGAAAAATAAATGGGCCATTTTTTGTTATTAGTAGTGAACATACGAACTAGCACATCCTCAATCCTGTGTAGAGCGCTCAACCCTAACACGCAAGCTTGGAGATGTGGCCATTCTCGATATATAATACCTGCACGATCGTCAAATTTTATACCTGAAAAAATTTTTACATGACAAATCAAACACGTGTGCCTACACTGGGCAATAGTTTACGCAGACTCACAGCATACTGTTCTCAAACTTGCAGACAAATACACAGAACCAGGTGAAACACCAAAGCTCACATAGAAAAGCATACATACGAAACGTTACCATACTCTACGTGAACCTTCTGCTGATTCTGTGAACTATTTGTATCATCACGCAAAGAGATACGAAATGCTTGGGGAGAAATTGACCAATTCGAACATGCGTGTTAGTGAAAAAGAATTGCTAACACCAACATTTTAGAGTATTTAATTCAATCAAACTGTAATAAAAATTATTACACCATGTTGCTCAAATAACCGGAAACTGGCTCTAATCATTAACATCAATGTTGAAATAGAAGACAAAACGTCATATGACAGGACCTCAATGAAGAAAAATAGGTCTATTGGTCTTGCTGGTGTATACATTCATCAATAGATTCAGAAGAAGTGATTATAGAACTGCCTTTCAGAGGACCAAGAAAACTGAATTTCATTGTTTTTGGCTCCCATTATGCTCCTCATCATTAATAAACTTTTAATGATCTTTCAATTAGACTTATTTGTTCTAATGCACTTGTCAGTGTAATTTAAATGACTTAGAAGAATTAGTGGATCTTTGTTATATTCTGTAAATCTATTGATGAACACATTAAAATAGATTAAATTGATTATCACATTTGTTGATGTATTGTTTTGCAGTATTATTGTTATGTTTTCTGAAATAACTGATTTCCAGAATTTTCTAGACGTAGAAGATAACTACATAGATGAATTAAAATAATTGATATTTATGACGTACACAATATTTTTATAAATAAATGAACATAAATAAAAAAGTATTGCTAAAATGTAATTAAAAAATCCCAGATGGTAAACTACTTTCCTTCATGGAAGCAAGCAAACAACCCCATCAATTCTGAAAAAAATATGAGAAAAACCTGGGCTGGGATGGGGTTTCAGAGATAGTATAGATAACCATTCCAAAATTGAGTATGGTCTACTCACAAACATATTTCCATTATAAATAATAGGAAACAATAATTAGCATGAGTTAAAATAATTTTAGACAAGTATAAAAAAAAATTAAAATTCTTGTGACATCATTGATTATTTTTGTAACAACCCTGGCGATGGCCGTCACAGAACTGAAAAGACCTTATGAATTAATGAAAAGGTAAAAAAAATTGGATAGTATGACGACATCTACTGTTTACCATCATTACTTAAAAATTAATGAATTCACATTATTATTATTATACTAAATATCAATCTGAAAAAAATATTGATGTGGATGCTATTGATATGTATCTATATTCTTGATCAAAACAGTCAATGCGTGTTGCATTGATGCAATGATGCACTAGGAAACAATGAACTGTGGGTCTTTTGAAGAGATTTATTGTATTAATATCGTCAATTTTGTTTTGCAAAAAAATTAACTGAGTGATTCTAGTGTACCTTTTCGCTGAGGGGTTGTTGAAACGCTATGTTGGTGAATGTTATCCTTATTTAAAGTATTGTACTGATGGGCAAGAGAGTATCTTATAAAAACCATTGATTTTGAAAAACAATAGCAATTATAACTGACAAGTGAGATTGTTTTCATTGGCCAGAAATGAATGGTTAATTATATTTTGGCTTTCTTTTTCAAAAAAATTTATGTAAAAGCACTATATTAATCGAATTTTCAATCTCAATCTTTTTAATGAAGTTGATATAGAATAACGTTTAAAATAAAAGTTATTGACTGTAATATAGAAATTATGTAGCTACAGACATATATAAATGCATAGGTAGTCAAAAATAAACTAAACACTATAAGAAATATACTAAAAACTATAATAGATATACCAAAAATGAATGAAGAAATATTTTCACATTATTTATGAGCATATTTTAAGAGGTATTATGACATTATTTTTAAGTTAAGGAATTATAACATTAATAAAAGTATGAAGGTTTTCAAGGCCAGTATTATTAAATAAAATGTCTTTAGGGTTTGAAAGCCGTGTCGTCATTTCTTGTTTCTTGTCAGACGTTTCGCCCGCATCTGCGGCGAGCATCCTCAGCATCCACGTAAGCGTGGTCGTAACACATGGGTCGAGTTGCTGGCAACTGACGACTGCTGGCAACTGGTTGTCAGTTGCCATCAACTTGACCCGCGTGTTACGACCGCGTATGCACTGAGGATGCTCGCCGCAGATGAGGGCGAAACGTCTGACAAGAAACAAGAAATGACGACACGGCTTTCAAACACGAAATACATTTTATTTAATTGTAACATTGTACAATAAGATTTCACGGAAGACAAATCTTTTTTTTCCTTGCTCTGTTTTACGTCACTAAAATAAGACTGTCAACCTTAACTTCTCTTCACACATTTTTTCCACATCAAAACATGTTTATAAATTTGAGTTAAAAATTGTCAAAATGAATTGCAGAATACAGAACCATGAACTTATCCATTCATGGACTATAATAATAAAAAAAGGAGAGTGGTTGGTTGTCAAAATATTTAATAGATTAATTTCTCTACTATTTGAACATTGTTTCCAGCTACCTGGTAATTGTGAGTGTAGACATCAAAAAGTCTTCCCTGTATTAAAAAAGAACTGAAAACACAGCACAAAAATGTATTTAGAATTGTCCCGTAGTGTAAATTTATACATAGAGATTATATACCACTTACTCAAGAATAGATGTTGCTTAAAATATTGACCCTGGGGACTAACCTTGTCATATTCACTCATATACAGATAGTCATGTCTGAAACAAAAATGTTTTATTTGTAAAAATTAGAAATTATTGGTGGAATATATACTTAAATTTTGTTGCCGGGATAGACAGTTGTAGTGGTGGAACTTTGCAAAATCTCTTAAATCTGGCAAACCAAAAGATGTAGGAAAAAAGGATGTTTCTATATCTCTCTTGCCTTAAAGTCATAATGATTTCCCGTGTTTTTCTTCTTCCTTTCCCTCAATTTATGACCAGGAAAATTCGGAAATTTAATATGCATGAGCGATATAATATAAATATAACGTTAATTTATATCGCTGATCCAAGTAATAATAATAATTTCAGTTAAAATGTTGTGCTCTAAATGTCGTGCTTTTCCATGAGTTATATTATTTTGTGTTTTTTCTTCAATAATAATAAACTTCATTGCTCCTTCGTGGCTACGTTGTTAGCGTTCTCACTCATCATCAAGTCAGTCCGGGTTCCATTCCTGGTGGGGCCAGAAAATTTTGTAACTTTTCATTTCTATGTCACAGTTCATATAACTGGGTATGAAAAGTTAACCCTCCGATACAGCAATCTAGATTCTCTCTAGACGCTGTTACGACCAAAATGTGTCACGATGTATCTAGCGAGGAAACTCACACAGAGCTGAGCCTAACTCACTCGTCATCGTAGTCCTTGTTTGGCAGAAACGAGAAATATACATACAATAAACATTATTGTCAAAAAAGCTGTTGCAAACTGCGTGGGGGATAATAAACTTAGTTACTCTCCGAATGCAAGCAAGGGACCATCCCATCAATTACGATCAAGGGTCCAAGGGTAGTGGCAGATTTAATATTTATAAAATAAATTATTTAATAAATTCGTACTGTTATTCCAAATTGAATCATAGACACTTCGCGGAGTAAAAATTCGAGATTAATGAAACAATGTATTAATGACATTCTTCTCTATGGAAAATCAGGCATTACGTGAAGGAAAACCAGAGAAAACCCCGGGCCAGAATGGATTTACACAGCTAATGTTCTCAACCGTGCCAAGATAGCGTACAGGTAGAAATAAACTATTATAAATAAAGTAAAACTCTTCCATGTTCGTACAACTGTCTTTACTTTTATTTAGAAAACCTTTCCAATGTGTTGGCCACCTTTTCAGATTAACTTGTCATCCTAACCAGAAACTTATAAGTACTTTATTGAAGTAAATTTGCACCTCCCCATAATTATTTGAACCGAAATAATTTATTATTTAAATAGATTTATTGTTTTAAACTCAACAATTGTCTATTAAAGAAAAACTCTACTAACAGAGAAAGATTTACAGAGTTAGTGTTTTACTGTCAATCCATCAGCATATAACATAATTTACATAATTTGTTTACAGCAAGAATCAGTATGATTAAATTGACTGAAGAAATTTTAGATCATCAAAAATGTAAAAATAAAATGTACTATTGAAGGGAAATTAACGGAACTATTAAGTTACTGGATATACAAATCAACCATTGAACAGGACTTTTTATTACTAATTAGTATAGAAAAGCAACATACTATGGTAAACTACTAAATTTTTACTCCAACATCCCATGTGCCAAACAATTAGTATGGTTTATTACCTGGTTGACAAAGCCATCAAATTATCCAACTCTATTTCTCCAAAAAAGCAATCTAAACATTGTGTTCAATATTTTAAAAGCAAATTATTACCCCCAACAACTTTATTATTAATTATTTTTTCAAAACACAGAATAAAAAAAGTGATAAAGATAAGTAACTAAGGAAATAAGAAAAGAAAGAAAGAAAGAAAAAAAGAAATACATGAAGAAATAAAGAGAAGAATAAATAAAAAAGATAATTATAACTTCTGTTCTGTCCGTAGGTGTGCTGTCCACTGCACCACCCGCCTTGACTCCCAAGTCCGTACCCAACTTCCACCCGGCCTGTCCCGGTGAACCTGAGTCACATGCCCCTTCAAAGATGGAGAAGAGTACAGAAAACATCAAAACAAAGGATTTTATTCACGCATTGAAAAAATTACAGCTACAATTAGGAAAACGAAAGTTGCTTCATGTGGACACCTCAAAATAATGGATTAATTGTTTAATTAGTTTGGAAAGTTCAAAATGGATAATACCTTAATACCCGGTTTACTGAGAAAGACATGTGTAGCAGCATACTATTGTCACACCGGAGCCCGGCTCGTATAGAATACCGAGGCGGCTTTCATCTCCGGCGGTGGGTTAGGATAATTCAGTATTGCCTGGACTGCCCTGTCATAGGTCTTGCTGAAAGGTTAAAACATGAACTCATGCAAAATATTAATAGGATTTAATGAATTAAAGAGCCCTGAGTGGGCTTGAGAATAATTAGTTACATTACTGCTCTTCTGGGCGAATGATTACAACATTCCAGCTATAATGATTACTATAATGATTAGAATGATTACAACATTCTAATATAGCTTGCCGTAAGGGCTGCTTGCGTCGAGATCCGACAATGTTCCAAGTTGTTCATACCGTCAGAGAGTTAATCTGGCCCAAAGTTGACGACTACCGTCGTAGCCACGGTGAAGGATTCGTCGGCGACTCGTCTAGCAGCGTCAGCGCTCGGTCCTCGGTGTCTCCAGGATCTCTCAGGTAACAACGACAAGAAGAAGCAGACCTTTTGGATGCCTTAAGTAAGTTCGGGAAGAGGGCCGCAGGGGTTGTTGGGTGCCCTGGGCTACGCCCTGGCGGGGTGGTGGAGACGTGTGTCCATAAGGATTCAACACAACGGCGTAGGTGGTGGGGGTCATCCATGGAGATGGAAAAAGTTGCACACGACTCTGCATTTTCATGTAGAAGTGGATGGGCGTTGTCTACAGATTTAGAAGCAACAGAGAAGAAGGAGGGAGAAACGTCATGTGGGGGGGGGGATGTTAGGGTGCGGCTGCGTCGGCTTTGTCACATTCCTATGTGTCATCTTGATTGACCACATAGAAAAACAAAGTGTCTCACCACAGAACAGGAACGGGTTCCTATCTCTCGCGGCTGGCGCTGCGAGGTTCCATCTGGAGACCCCATTAGGGGCCTAAGTGCATCCCTAAGTGCATCGAGACCACCGGAGGCGAATCTAAACGAAAGAGCCGTGGGAAAACAAAAGATACAGAGGGAAAGTCGTCATGTCACCCCGTGACACTATTACTCAGAACTGCTACATATGATAAATTATCACTCGCACCTAATGATACGTATTATCACTCCATGCATGTTATTACATGTTATCATACGGAAGACATTCTGTGTTCAAAGATATCGAACGCAAGACAAACGAACGTTTGTTGACTCCAAAGACTGACAAATGTGTATGTGTTCCCAGACAAAAAATGATGTTGTATTGACAAGAAATACGAACGCTGTTAGGGAGGTTCCAGAATGGCGGCAAAGGATTCTCTCGGCGAATCAGAAGGTTATCAAGGTGAAATTATTTTGTTGATCACAGCTAGAATTCATTCTGACTAGAGATCTCCTGCCGAGCAGACCTCTGTGAAGCGCGGACCTCTGCGTCAAACGTTTATCGACGACCGGCTCACGGATAACCGAGACGAAATCCCTCGCCATCCGAGCTCGGATCAGTCAAACGACTAAGTGCCAGTACTGCAGCATATGAACATTGTGATTGAACTTTGTGAAGTGAAACTTGAAGATTTTCTACAACTCAAATTCGTGAGTGCAGCGGACAACAGCAAAAACATTGTATTTTCAGAAATTGCAGACGATTTGACGTGCCCTGCTGTTGTTGCCACCAAAATATTTTTCCACGTTATATGTCATGTTTTTTTCTTTCTACGAGCATAAAGTTTTCGCTCACATTTAATAAGAATAAAACTCGTCCTTTTCCTGATTTTTGACTTATTTATTTTGAAGGGGATTTCGTTATGGAACAACGCAGTTGAGACCTGTGAAGTAACGAAATAAATCACCCCGACACATGGAAGAACTTCATATTAGTACAGAGGATACGCAATCAAGAATAACCTTTCGGAAAAAATTGCAAACAATTAAAGGTTTCCAGGTAAAGCATAAGAAAAAGACGGGTGCAAGATGGACGGAGGAAAGAAAAGATAAGCATAGAGAAAGAATGAAGGAGTGGTGGAAAGAAAAGAAGAAAGGAAAAACCCAGTTGAAGTGAACATAGTCCATAGTGACTCATACGAATAGTAGTAGTAGTAAATAAATAAATAAATAGTGAGATAAAGGAATAAATAAAGATATAAGGAAATAAAATAAATAAATAAATAAATATTGAGAGATAAAGAAATAAATATACAGGAAAAGGAATTAAGAAATAAATAAAGATATAAAGAAAGAAAAAGATAAAGAAGAAATAATAATGAAAATAAAAAATAATAATAAACAAGTCAATAAATATATGAAGAAAGAAAGAAGTAAAAAAATAAGGAAAGAAAGAATTAAATAACCATAAAAAAGGAAATAAATTAACTCTTATACTTCTGGAGGGTTACTATTACCTTAAGTTTAGAAAATAAGTTCATAAGAAAATAATTGTTAATTGGAGGCGTATTTAAGATATAAATATTTTAAGATTCCTGTCCTTCTGGCAAGAAATTAGTATGTTAAGTTTCGAGAAAAAATGTGTAGAAAATAATTGTTCATTGTGGGGCGTATTTAATAATGAGCGTGTATTAAATTTAAATGTTATAATTTCTAAAATAAAAAGTTTAATTTGATGTGTATGTTCTAGTTTTATTTATTTAAAATGTAGGAAATCGTAACTATTAGGTTTGACTATTTTAATAGATCTTTCTGCCTTCATGTCAGTAATTGGGAGCAAACAATAAGGTAAGTATTGTTGAATTGTAAATTTAGTGTTATAATAAAATATTTTCATATTGTAATGTATGACGAGGTAATTTCGAACACAATATTATACTTTCTCGCACCAGAAATGTTGCGTCAAATATTTGTTCTGATAGCATAGGCTTATAACACAACGTTGTACCCCCAAACGTTTGATAAAAAATATGGTGTAAAATGTACAAGACCTTGTAGATCATAAAAACAAGTTTGCGTGCAGTTAGTTGGACGCAAATGTTCTTACAGATATTTCGACATAAAAATATTACTAATTCTACAGTTACCGTGAGGAAACTAAGGAATCTTTGTGGGGGAAGGTAAGTACAGAAACACTTGAAAACTTTTGCTTGGAAACTTACTATACGTACTTTACGTTCAAATGATCTTTCTTTTATTTATTTCATTGTTGTTTGAGTTACAATTATCCCGCACATCGTCAGACATTTTAACGTTAGTAAATGTTAATTTTTTTACACTTAGTCTTCGTAGGGTAAAAGAAACAAGCATCATTCTAACTGATTATTCTACACGTTTTGTGTTAAATATATTTCCTGAAATTCTGGAAAAACATCGTTGCGCTAGAACAATATTTATGATTTCATCTTGTCTATCCCTGAGATAAAGTTTGTTTGTAGGTATTGCACCCACCATCGCATAGAAGGTTAGATTATTATCTCTTTTTTAGACAGCAATGCTCATATAAATTAAATATTCCACATAGCATGTTCATATCGCATCCACATGCGACACGCATCAATAAACTGTGAACCCACTTCCATGTTTCACTTTTTCTTGTAGCTACGACTAAGCAAACCAGTTAGAGTTGTTGTTCCTCCGGAATGTTTTTACAGATATTTCGACAAAAATATTACTAATTCTACAGTTACCGTGAGGAAACTAAGGAATCTTTGTGGAGGAAGGTAAGTACAGAAACACTTGAAAACTTTTGCTTGGAAACTTACTATACGTACTTTACGTTCAAATGATCTTTCTTTTATTTATTTCATTGTTGTTTGAGTTACAATTATCCCGCACATCGTCACATATCTTTTTAACGTTAGTAAATGTTAATATTTTTACACTTAGTCTTCGTAGGGTAAAAGAAACAAGCATCATGCTAACTGATTATTCTACATGTTTTGTGTTAAATATATCTCCTGAAATTCTGGAAAAACATCTTTATTTAATTTTTTTGGTTTGATCTACTAGTGGTCATATAGAATATTGAAATTTCTGTAATATTTCGAGAAAATATAATATCCTATAGAATTAAAGTTACTTAAAGATCTCCATATGCCACGGAGGCCTGCGACAACAAGATAAGATCTCATTTGAAAACAGAGCTATCAGAAATGGTAACATATATTCGATAGTGAAATGTGTACTACTCGTATTTCCAAAATTGTGTGCATTGCTTAAATTTAAACTATGGATGAGCTAAATATTTGATAAGGCAATTTAAAACACCAATTTTCATGGGGGTTTACAGCTCGCCAGCAAGGACATTAGAGTCCTTATATTAGAGGAATGAGGAAGTGAAAAAATTGGTGTTATAAATATCCTTATCAAATATTTAGCTTATCAAAAGTTAAAATTAAAGCAATGCACTTTTTAAAAAATAATATACATTTATCTATCGACAAATAATAATAATAATAATAATTATTATTATTATTATTATTATCATTATTATTATCATTATTATTATTAATATTATTATTACTACTACTACTACTACACTGACATATCTACATACTATCGATGTTGTCTTCAGTGACTGTCTGACTGACTGACTGATCCATTTCCCAATGCCGAGAAAAACGTAAATGAAGATGGGAATTTGTAATAATGAGAGGAATTTGCTTCCGTATTGTGAGAGACTTTCGCTCTGAAAATAATTTTCTTATTTCTCATTTTCAAGGGATGAAACCTGACTTTTCAAATGTTCCGTCTCTCATTTCATTTAATACAACACTACTAAGCATTAGATGCAGTTCATAATCTGATCACTGATATCCTAGCTGCTAATTTCCGGGGAGTCATGCAAAGCTGCCGGTATTCAACCAGTGTGTCCCTAAGCACAATGAACGAAAAATATCAAAGCACAAATTTGCATCTAAAACACGAAAGAATTGTGAGATGTTCAAAGAAATAGGGGAGTCCCTCAGTGTAAAGTCTCTTCGAGAAACAATGTGATTGACAAGAAGTGCTGTAAAAGAAACAATGTCATAATCTTTCTTTTATATGAAGACAAAACTTTGTAATACGTTTACTTAATTTTTGTTAAATTATGATAATTAAAAAAGTATTTTAAGGGTGAATTGTTAGAGGATACATTTTCTGAATAGAAACATAAAGCAAAATAATATTGGGTTTTCAAAAGAGACCAGAAATAAATATAGTTGTAATGACATATCTTCTAGGCCAGAGAACCTTGGTGGTATATAAATGAAACAAATGTGCATATCCATTTGATCCTTTTTTACTGATCAAAAATTGATTTGTATGACACTATTATGAAACCAGGTGATTTGTAATTAAATAACTTTTAACCATTTCAAAAACTATTTTCTTGCTTGATTATGTTGTGTCTTATGATTCATATTAATTTAGTTTTATGTGTACTCAACTTTGGCACGGTTGTGTACATTAATTCTGTAGCCCCATCCTGGCCCGGGTTTTTCTCCGGTTTTCCTTCGGGTAGAGGCGCATTTCTTATACAGGTTCTCTAGGCTTTGTCTAGGGACGTGTTTATTGTAACAATAAATCGTGAATTTAGTGTTATTTCAATTCTTATGATTTTTAAGCACTATCCTCTGAATAATCTATGTTTCGACAGTAATTTGTACATGTAAATTTTTTGCGTTAAATTACAAACATATTGATATTCTATTAGTATTATAACTCGCAGCTAACTTTTTATCTTATCTAGGAACTTTTGCTGAAATTTTTGAATCCACCTCTGCCTTGGGGCCCTTGATCGGAATTGATGGGATGGTCCCTTGCTTGCTTCCGGAGAGTAAATTAGTTTATTGTCCTCCACGTAGTCATACGCAGTTAGTACTGCTTTTTGACAATAAATTTATTATTATTACACGTAGATATGCACATTTTTTTCTTTCGACATCCGAAACGAATTAAAGTTATTTATATCTTAAGTAGAATGAAACTAAGAAATGCGTTAGTTCTGGAACACATATGTTTTAAATGAAATGTTGGTGGAAATAATGAAGAGTTTCTACAGGAACCGTCAGCTTACGCTAGGGTTCTAAGTGATGAAAATCTAACATAAAATGTACATAGTCGTTTAAGCTTGAAACATATTTAATCTTGGAAATATTTTACCGGTACAATCTTCTTTGTTGATATGATTAAGGTTTTTGTTGAATGGTGTTGTATATAATAATTCAGCAAAGAGTTTACGTCAACAAAATACATGGACAGTTAACAGTATTCTCAAACAAACTAAAGAGAGTACTTAAGAATTAGAGAAGTATTTTCTGCTAAAGAGTCACTCATTTGCTCATAGATGGCGAGTGCACTGTCGTGCCCCCGGATTCAATGTGTCATCGATTTGAAGTTTACGTTGCCTATGCCCATAAACTAATATCAGCTAAATAATAATTTTTGTGAAAAAAAGACAAGCAAAAGTAAAAGATAAATCATAATATATTTGTGCATATGTTGGTCAGGATTGAAATAGTGTACAGTTGTGGAAGGTGAACTGATGATGTAGTGGTTAACACACTTGCGGTCAATTCAGGGATCCCGAGTTCGATCTGGCTCGTCGCCATTTTCATCTGAACGAAAATTATTTTAATCTGTGTTCTTATTGCATACAAACGAACTCCATTTCAAATATTTTATAGAGCATCCAACCTGAACAGATTTTTTTTAGAGTAAGAACAGATGCAGGGTTGATATCCACCGAACAGTAGTATATATAACTTTGTGGAATGCACAAGTAAGGTCTGTACACTACACACTACATGATTTAATAAAGGGAGATGTGTAACGAAGCCTAAAAGCGCTCCATGTTGGGAACACGCGTAGCAAGGAGCCGGAGTTCAACGAGGAAGAAGAGGAAAATCCATGTAATTGCTTCGTTCGAAATAGGGATTTTAAAAGTTTTCCGTTAATGTTAAGTCTGTAAACTTCGTGAATTAATAAAGGGAGATGTGTAACTAAGATTAAAAGCTCCATGGTGGGAACACGCGATTTAAACAAATTCTAATAATGTTTGAGTGTTTTTATTGCATGTAAAATTATTGTACATTATGTAATTATCAACGATAAAGTGTTTTTTTTTGTTTAAATAAAAGTATCGAATCTGATCAAGTCATCAATCATTTGACTTCCAACAACAGATGACGATTGAAGTTTACGCATGGGTCGTATGGTGGTTTCTGGTTACCAAGAAAGAAGTTCTGGCGGCGCTCAGAGCTCCCTCATTGTCTCCATCACCAGTTTCCGTCTCCAAATCACCAAGTCATTCGCGAGAAAACTTCACAGGACAAACTGTCACCATAGTGTTGCACGAGACACACTTTTCTATTCTTTCTGGAAACGAGTCTGGGTGGCAGCGATTCAAGAAATTAAACGGTGAAGTTTTGGACGTATTTCAGCAGGTAAGTTCATCTTCAATCCCAGAAGATATATTTCACACCATTTCATTAAGAATACAGAGCAGTGGCGTGGAAATTACAAGTGGTGGGGAGAATATTATATAGTTTCGCGAATGTTTTTACTAAATAATTTTTAATGACACAAACTTAAACAATTGATAGTTACGGGATAAAGAAAGGATTGTAAAAAGAATATTATTCATAACTGATTACAAATTATACACAATATAAATTATTATTTACGAAGAGTACTTTGAAGATGAGAAAATAAATAAGAGTGGTCGTATATACTACAACCTATTATTTACCTTCTCAATTTTATATTATATATATTTTGTTCCAGTGATTTTACATTGTGTATAATTTGTTTATACACAATCAGTTATGTTATTCTTCTTTTATCTTTTTTACACTTTTTCATTTTTAAAATAATTTATTTTTTAAGTAATTTTATATCGTATGTTATTTGTATTCAGGGTCGAAATCAAGTCAATATTCGGTCGAACATTTGCCTTAAAGGAAAATAAAAACGCGTAAAAAGATTAATTGGAATTCAGTTTACTGCTTACCAGAAGTAAATTTTTTCCAAAGTACGTAGATACGTNATAAGACGTAAAACTGGATAGAGATAATAATAATAAATGTAACTTCCCGACATTTATTTTACTTTTCGACATAATCACTCTGTACATTCAGACAACTATTCCATTTCTCTACAAGTCCTTGAAAACCGATGGGGTAGAAGTCTTTTTGTTGCTGTCGCAGCCAACGAGTAACCTCTTGGATTACGGCATCTTCAGTTTCAAATGATGGCCACCCAAATAATTATTTAGGGGCCTAAACAGATGGAAGTCACATGCCGGTCATTGCGAATGATTTGTTTCCCCCCCCTGCACTGTAAGTGCAGTTCACACCTCCGCAGGACGACCAGGACGCTACCCATCTCTGATGATTTTCCTTCCATCGTTAAACTTCTCGATCAAATTAAACTTCAGGTGTCACAACGCACAGGGTGCATTTTGCGATGCACTTCTTCTGTAGGCTGCTCTCTTGGTTTGGCAAAAAATGCACAACAGCACGCTGTTATTCTCGTGTACACAAATACAACACAACCACCTTTGTGCATTGGCTGCACCTGACTGACTGTGTGCCTACGAGATGTCACGTAATTTAAAACGGTATAAGGGAATCTGGCGTTTGCAACTTATATATTGACTTGCCCTCGTATGTTATATGTACAGCTCACTGGAATCATCCCACATGTTGTCCCTCCGACCAACTGCTCCTTCCAGGATCGTAGATGTCCTGTGCTGAAAGACTTATATTCTGGTGCCGCACAGCTTACGTTCAATTGGATGTTCTTGGAAGGAACCACTCCCCCTCTGGATTTCTCTCCTGTGTTATGGAGTGATTATTCCACTTTGGTGACTGCGCGCATTCCAAAGACTGTGGCCTTGACAGCGTTCGTTAGTGGAGTGGAGAAGGTGGTGTGGTTGGTGATGGCATTTGTGGTGATAACGGTGGCTGCTACGTGGTGGGGGGCGTCTAGTGCACCACGACCTTCGCTCTTGAAATCGCTAATGAAGGCAAGTATTAATGGCATCTCTACTGGAATTTATGTTTTCAAAATATCTGGATAGTCAACATACAACGTTTTTTATTTACTGTTATGAGTGTGCAGTGGTGCTATCATAGTAAAATTAAATGGTAGGCCAATTGGGACAGAACTCGTTTCAGGGTAGGGATGTGGTTTTTCCGTGCGACGAGCGAAGTGCACTTTCTGAGCACTGAAAACAACCTGTCTTGTTCCAAAGACCTCTCCCAGTGCTACGATTACACTGGGTGTCAGTGAGGTGAGGTAGTCCTGTGGCTAACATATACATAAGTATGACAAGCACTATGAACACTATGAATTTTATTTTAATAATAATAATAATAATAATAAAAACTTCTTGTCAAAAAAGCAGTACAAACTGCTTATAACCACTTGGAGGCCAATTAACTTTCCGGAAGCAAGCAATGGATCAATCCCGACTAAGGACCCTAAGGCAGGGCCAGATTTAACACTTCCGCATACTCCTAAGATAAGAATAAATATATGATTGGTATATGTCATAATATTGGCGTCACAATAAAATACATACAAATAAGTATTTATTTAAACACAAAGTTCTTTCAGAAATACGCATTATTATCAAGCTGTAGGTTATTCGTAAAACATTGTTTATAAATCGTAAGTAATAAAATCACGGTAAGTTCAAGATTTATTATTTTAATAGACACCACCCCTAGACGAGAGCCTAGAGAGTGTGTGAAAGAAATCCGCATCTACTCAAATGAAAACTGGAGACAAACTCGGGCCAGGAATTAATACCAGGCCAGACTTAATGTATACGACCGTGGCAATATTGTCTAAATCTAAAGGTTCCTTAGATGAAGAGCATACTTTCTGCTTTATAACATTTCTTGCAAAAAGAGAATAAGTAACAAAGAAAAGATTCATTCGTATGATGATGAACAGGTTATATTCGTATTATACATACAGACGAAAATATTTATGATAGACATATAAGTAATTCAAGATTTGTAGCCCTACACGTGGTCATGCAGGTAATAACTGCTTTTCCGACACAATTTTTTATTTTATTATTAATTGTTATTTTGTTTCAATTGTTCTTGTTCCATACCTGCATTAATCAAAATTTTATAATTTAAAAAATAAGCACATACATTTACCCCACCGCATACATCAAGCACCAAAGTAACACTGAGCCAAGTAATATGTGTTAATTTTACTATGAATTAGTGCCATGCCAGAATTGAACAGTAAAGACAGAATCATTTACTTTCCATCGGTAGAATGAGGTACTTGCGCGAAGCAAAGGCGAATCTGTCCTTCTTTAGTGCGCATCAAGCTGAGTAAATGGATAATGCTATTAGCCTCAAGTGGTAAAGCGCTGAAGACGCAGTTTTAGTTATTGCTAGAATTTCACCTATTGGTAGGGAGATAAAAGAACTATTTGAACTAAAATATTCTCCAAGTTCATTAAAAAGGGTGCGAGAATTTCGTTTCACCAGGAAACTCGTATATTACTAAATCTGTCAAACATCATCACATACTTTTATACGCGTGGCATAATATCAACTCTGTTTTTGTGATGTGTCAAATGATCAAACACTCATGTTATTACTAGAAGAGTGAGGATTTACTTGTAGTCGTTCTTAAGTGCAACCTTCACTAACTTTTCCTAAGCATCTAGTATGAAAGTATTTTTCTTTTCCTTTTACAGGTTATACCTTTTCTTATATCGATTCCAACAAATCAACCACAGAAAATATCCTCAAGTACTATGCGGATACTAATAAGCGTGTGCTCCATCTTCAGCATTGTCTTCGTGTGTTTATTACAGGTAAAAGCAGTACTTTTAAGAGATCTAAAAAAATAAAGCTAACGAGATATGCTAAGGAATCTAGAAATTACACATAGAAAAAAATTGAATTTGTTATCCAAGAAAAAACGGTGAATGCACTATAATGTCTGCATGTCTCTAAAAAAGTATTTTAATCCTTGCTAATAACCATCTTATACGTAAAACAAATAATGAATACACGATTTACCGTGATTTGCACGTAACTCTCAACAATTTGGTCATTATGTTTTGAAAAAGCTGTCCATACTATTTTTCTCGAATGCTACTCCTCGCACGACGAAGAAATGATTGACCTTGTAATTGCATTTTAATGTCCTGATTTTTTACATAATTGAAAGAATTAAATATAATCAAATAAAATTTATCTCGTAAAATTCGTACCTTGGGGAATGAATTATTATTTGAATACAATATCTCATTGATAAAAGACTGTGAAGGGACGGTTTCCAAAAAAATTCTAAAGGAGTTGAAATAATAACTATCACACGTGCAAATATTTAATACAAAAACAAAAGCAGTATGACTTGCCTTGACATTCCGCACAAGTTAGGAAGTAATTAAAGTAGAACTGTAGTCAATCTGGAGGCTATTCTCGAAACACTTTGTTTGAATTTAAGCGATTAATGATTCGCAGTTTCTATACACCTTAATTGATGAACTATTGTTATAGTGATTATTTATTATAAACAGAATATAAAACATTACGGAAAATTTTATTGATGGTTTGGTGCTGGACTAGCGCCAGGCACACTCGTACTACCTCATACTTCGCTCATACTCGTAAAAGAGTTTTGCCCATTCGGCGAACATTAAGAAATTAAGAATCTGTGTAGTTTTCGACAAGAAATACCGTAAAACAATTATTTGAGTACTGTCGAATGAAAAAAAAATTATTAGTCGCGGAAATTAATACGGCACAGAAAATAATTTTTCGCTTTTGTTTCAGGCTGTGCTTGTTGATAATATGACTAACAATGTCTTCCATCCAATAATGAAGAGTCTAGAAGAACTCGACGCATCAGGGTATGAAATCATAACCATGGACGCAATTCAAGGGAGGATCTTCCAGTATCCCAACACAGAGACATTACAACGACTCAAGAACAAACATGTAATAAGACAAGACATTAAGCTGATGAACGCTCTTTTCTTTGTGTCACATACTCCTGGAGTAGCAATAGCAGTGACACATTTTGCACTGAACCATTTCAAGTATTCTTATCAAGATGAACAGTCCAATCTTTACGAAATTGGAACGCAACCTTTACTATTTTTTATCGCCTATCCTATCCCGATGGGTTCTCCGTTTGCTGAAGTTTTTCGAAAAGTTATTGGATTGCTGTTGCAGGGGGGGTTCACAGAACGATGGCGCATTGACGATCTCAGGAAGAAATACCAAAGCGAAAGCAATAGACCTATTTTACCGTTTGCACCCAAAGATAAAAACTATGGCTACACAATGATCAATTTATCTGATTTCGTAGACATGCTTATGTTGTTTGCGGGAGGTTATATTTTGGCAGCGTGTGTGTTTCTTGCGGAAATAAGTGTCACTTATATAACGACAAGAAAGAAGAAATCCCGTGTATGGAAAAGGTCGAGAAGAAAGAGACTTCACTGTGCGCAATATTGCAACATTTCGAATTGACCATCTTTATTTGCGTTGGTCCAATGAGTTAACGCTGTTAAATAATGACAGAAAAAAAAGCTGAAGATATTATCAGAGATCGCAAAACTGAAGAGAGATATTCGTGAGACTGTGTACATAAAACGTTAAAAGTCGCGGACAGCTTGTTAACAGAAAATATGAAAAGCGAAAATTGAAGCCCGGGAGAAATTTTCAGGGAGGAGTTTAAAAATATCTTGTTGGGGAATTTCGTATTTAATAAGCGTAGAAAGGATGAAAAGAAAAATTTGACACACTATCCAAAATTGTACCCAACAAGAAGGAATAACGACATGGCACGATATACCAAAATCACTCATGAATAATTTAGTGGGAGATACGGTAAAAAGAACTATGCGAGAACAATGTGAAATAGGGGACTATACTGATTTAAGCTTAGAGGAATAAACAAATGTCCAACAAAGATTAAGGTGACGTTAGTTAAAAATACAGTTAGAAAAAATACGAGAAGTTCTGTGTGGAATGTGCAGAAAATTGTGGCTTATTATACTTGAAAAAAAAAGGTGATATGGATTCGCCATTGAGAACAGCACAGACGGGATTCAATAGTGCGTATATACGAAAAAAATGACTATAGTTTCAGAAACGAAATGTTTAGGAATAATACAGATGAAAAGCTGTTGTCCTGGAGCCATCTAAATTACCTAACCAAGAAAATTAAAGGTATGTACTATAACATGAGAAAAAGTGAATTTATCTTGAAATTTAATATCACAATGGAAGAATTGAATCGTTTGTATAAAGGAGGATTAAGATCGATCCTCTGTTATGTCTGTAATATCCAGGGCCACCGAGTATCGAATGTCCACTTCGAGAGAAAACTTCAAACCATAGAGAGATTGTACCTCTCAAAATTAATTGGTTGTTACAAGACCGTTTCGGCCGATGCACCGGAGATATTAGCTGGAATATAGCCTGAATACCAACATACTTAGAATTTAAAAATTAGCAAACACATAAAAAAAGATGAGGAAATAATACTGAATGGGAAGCAGGTGGAGGAAGGACTAAAAGGACGACAAGAATTAACAAGAGCACTACGAGATGGACAGAGAAGAAGATGGGAAAAGAGTGGAAAAGGAGAGACAAATACATCAAAGGTGTGACCTACAGAGGTTGAAAAAAAAAAAGGTTCACCCCGAGTCCGAACCCACAATGTGTCTTTACGATGGCAGGGGAAACACCTGACCATATTTTATGGGATAGTGATCTCTACGGCCATGCAATGTCGAGGTACCTAAAGACTATAGAAGGAAAGCAAATTTTTATTTTGCATGATAGGACAAGAAATTTGACGAATAAGAGAAGTTTCAGAAAATTTTAATATTATGTGTCCAAAATAGAGATATTGAGAGACATTTTCGCAGAAATGACGCATCAGTCTCCTACTATCATGGACGGGCAACGTAATACCGTAATAGCGCAAAAACCCGGTGTATAAGAGACAAGGAAAGACAGATGACAGAAGAAACAAAAACAACTCTGTAATAATTATGCTGTAGACAAGGTTGTCACGATTGACAGTGACGAAAATAAATTTAAAAATTTCTATGATGATTTTTCCATAATTTTCCATAATCAACATGGTGTCTACTCAGTTTTTTTCGCATAAAATAATGTTTATGGCACTAAGAACTTACCTCAATCATTCTATGTATAAACGTAAATAGAAACGAAGCTACTAAACACAGTCAAATCTAATTTTATATGTTGGTATCAGGGAGGAATATGTACTAACATTTTGGTGGGGGTTAACTAAAGAATGTAACCTCAGAAACCAGCCTATAGTGTTATATAAATTTCCCAAATCACCTTCCCAATTCTTTATAGCTACTGATACCCTGCAATGCAGAGTTCAAAACATGTAAATTAACCTGAAAAATTCAAATTGCCGTAACACCGGACTAGTTGAAGATAAAAATGCATATAAATTTCAAATAAATTTTGTGTTCCATCACTTTTTTCAAGCAAATGTTTTCGTAAAACGTGAGATTGAGATGTTAGAAACACAAATTTGGCAAAAACGTTAGGTGAACAACCATTTTATAAGTTAACGATTTTTGTGGATGGATATTCAGAAAGCTATACTAAATACAGGAAATTGTTTAGACAAAATCTTTCAGAAAAATTTATAAGCTTTTAATTTGTTAAGAGTTTTATTAAGTTTTCGGTACGTTCTACCATTTACGAGATGGAAAAATAAAGGGAAAAATGTTCCGTTAAGAACCCCGTTTCAATCTCTTAAGAGACACAGATTGAACCGGAGACATTTAGTGTTTTCCTCCTAACTACTTCAAACATAATCCAAACAAAAAATGTCGTTGACTGGTCAAGCTATCTGAAAAGTTTGTGGAAACGCCTCGCGGTCCTACCAGGTGTGCGCTACTCCAGTCACATAAATAAATTAAAAACCCAACATGTTTCACATGATATGAAAGCTAAGATACTGCTCAACAATTTTTGTTTGAAGTGGTATAGCGATTTGGGCCATTGTTCAAAGTACATAGGCACTTGATGGAGAACCAAAAACCTTAAATTCTAATTTACCGAAAATCGGTAAGACATACAAAAAATTCTTGTTGGAAGCTGAATGAAAAACGTTTTGAAACAAAGAAAATTAAATAAACTTTGGGGCTGTAGCACGATTAATAACACAGATGCAACTGTTAGAAACAAAACTCCAAATATCATTTCCGTCAAATATTTCCATGTTTTGAAACTCATATCGATGGGGGGACTTTCAGGAATATTTTCCCAATATGTAAAATTGATCACAAAAGAGAAACCTTTCTTCCTAATTTTTTCTGTATTATCTTTGTTTTTCGCTACTTCTACTAAGCAATTTGAGAGAAAACTTGGATTCACTTTCCCTGGAGACTAATTTTGCTGAGAGTCTCCAATATTACTCACATTGTCTATCCCATGATTTATATAACACTCATGTGATATGGCACACGGATTTTCATGACGTACTTCTACTGAGATTGATCCTGGGACCTACGAAGCTACTACGCAATCTATTTAACTTCATAAATAGGTATTTTGAAAGTAAGGCATTTTACGATATTTTATTTTAGTATTTAAGAAAGTCTTAAAGTGTTTAGAATTAACTCGACAAGAATATCCTCCTTAAAATGTAAATATTGTAGAGCTTCACCCTCCATAGTAATGTCTATAAGACTTATTTGCTCCAACTAAAGTAAAGACCTTACATATTAATTAGAAATCAATGATTTCAAAACATTAACAACTCGAAAGAAATGAAAAAAATCCTGGAACAATCAATATCATACTTTGTCGAGCATGGGTGAGCCAAAATTATCATATACCATGCAACACGCTGCCTGAAAAATCGATGAGTCGTTATGCATACTCCTCTTCCGTATAGATGTGACTAACATGCAAGTGTTTAATCATTCAAATTTGTCTTATCTGTATTCCCATATTGTGATGATACTTAGTATATCTAATTAAAAAGGACCATGAGTTAAAATAATTACTGGTGTTTAAAAAAATTGTGCGCCAAATTGCCCTCAAAACCAGGACAATTAATTAGAATAATTATTAATGGAGTAATGGACCTTAAAATAAAAGACATAAGATTTCAGGGTAATTAACTTTGAATTGTGGGTTCGAATTATTTAATGAGTTAAAAATAACACACAGGGTTCCCTTAGGAAAACGCATATTAAACATAAAAAGCTAAATTGTTTATTCACTATCGTTACAGATTTCTTAAAAGCTAACATGCATTCTTCTTCTTTGACATCACTGCACTCCCCCAAAATAACACAAAGACAACAATATTGGCGGTCAGTAACAACATGTTTGATTTCGCCACTGGTAAGAATTGCTTAAGGCACATCAAAATAGAATTACACTCAGTTATACATTTAATAGTTCATCTCTTAGCTTTGACCTTCATGAATAGAATTAATGTTTGTTTTTTCTTTTGTTAATGTCTTTAATTAGGCCAAATTAGCATGACACTTGTCGCACACGTATTTCTTCTTCGCTACGCGCATTGACTGACTGGAAGCAGACCAGTTTTTACATATTACCTTTCTCTAGCAAAGATCGCAGATCAGCTTCGATGGTGTGGAGCAGGTTCATTGGCCCCGACGACCCTTCGAAATAGTAGCTTCACGTTCTCCAGCTCGTTTAATGCCTTCATTCATTTGTGAAGGTCAGTCCCCTGGCCTTCGAAATTCCCACACCAGCTGTTGCCTCGCCCTCAATTAGAAAGCGCCGCCATCGGGTATGTGGTCGCTCGTCTCAGGAACATCGCGCTACTCCCGAACAGCGCCTTCCCTTTACGGTCTGAACTCAAGTCCGTGTCTTATCGTGNCGCCCTCAATTAGAAAGCGCCGCCATCGGGTATGTGGTCGCTCGTCTCAGGAACATCGCGCTACTCCCGAACAGCGCCTTCCCTTTACGGTCTGAACTCCAGGTCCGTGTCTTATTTGAAATTTGGACGATCATCATTAACTCGTAATGATGCTCCGATATTAATTCTCTAATGTTCTCAGAATTAATAACTCGAATATTTCGGAATATCGAAAGATTTGATGCACTAGCTCGCGTACACGAACAGCAATCGTACGAAGTCGAGCNATTCTCTACTGTTCTCAGAATTAATAACTCGAATATTTCGGAATATCGAAAGATTTGATGCACTAACTCGCGTACACGAACAGCAATCCTACGAGCGCATATCGAGTTGAGCAGCGAATGATTACATTTCTGAATCAAAAAACTGAGTTCAATCTGCATCTCAATTTCCGAACTAAATCTGAGTAGTCTCAGCAACTGCTCGGCTCTGAACTTTGTGAAGAACTGAACTGTGAACATTGTGAACATTGTGAAGAACTTTTACAATAAAAATCGAATAAGTGAGTAAGTAAGTAAGTAAATAAGTACGTAAGTAAATACGTGAGTACGTAAGTAAGTGTTGCTCCGCCCGCGATCATAGTCTTTTTATAAGTTCATCCCCACCACAAGATTTTCATTTTACCTCCATTGACCCTGGGTTGGAAGACAGAAAATTCTCCTGACGGATGTAAGTTGCCCACGCTCCCCCTTCTCTTTTTTTTCGAAATTTCGTTATCTTTTCCACACGTCTGCGTTTCTTCCAGACCATGCGTATGTAATTTTTAATCTTATATCGTCTACACTTTTCCAAATGCGTCTCGCCTGAGACATGTGCACCCTTACGTAAATAGTCGTTAGATCCTATCTTAATCTATGGGTCATCATCAGGCATCATTAGCGATTCTTCGCGCCGCTGTTTATTTCACTTATCTTATTCAGCTCCAAGACGAGAGACCCGTCTTCTTATACCTCTGTCTGGAGTTTTCTCCCGCCTTCCTTGGTTTTTTAACTTCTTAGAACTCTTTCATATCTTCCCCTCTTCTCACTGAAATTTATTGCGTCAATTCGAATTTCGTTTGGTATAATTTGCTTCGTCTCACGTCGATCTTTGTTTCTCTTAATTTAGACTGAAATTATTATATAATTACAATATCCAATTATTGTAATTATATAATTACAATATTCTAAATACAGTTCTCTATAGATTATTTCTCCAAATATACATTATTTTCCCATCAAGCTTACATTGCTAAATATAATTTTTTTCCTCTTTTCAAGGAATACCAGCCGATATTATATCACAAGAAATATAAGAAGACAAACATTTGAAAAAATATATACACATACATAAGTGCAATAACATATTTTACAGTAGATGACACCTTTATTACTATAGATGTTAACACACTTTACATTTTATCAAAATTATTAGAAGTATTTTTGTAATAGCTCAGACTCAAAACCATGACATTTTGTACGTGAAAAGTGTGTTGATGCTGAACAAGATAGCGAACCGAAACGAAACTTTTCAGAGCACTCGTCCGTTTCGTTAATGTGTTGTTACACGCAAACATCCAGGTCGATTCTGAACAAACATTTGTTCACCCATTTTATTCTTCCTGGAGTGTAACCGGTTTCTACAGGCACGCTCAAATTCAAAGCGAGTACTTAGCATGTATTAGAATCCTAGGGTATTCCCGCTCTGTACTGTGAGTATTTTCTACTTCTGATAAGGAGTAAACGAAATTCAAATTCAAGTTTATCCTTTTGACATCTCGTTTCCATTCTTTATTTTTCTTTTAGACTAGAGCTCTTTCGGAAGAAAATCGTTCATCTTCAGGATACTACATACAGTAATTTTGTACTACTTACAGTACAAAATTACTGAATACAAAACACGCTATAAAAATGGGAAAGAAAATAATAGATAAAAGAAGAATAACACACTACTGATAACAAATGATACACAATAGAAAATTACTATTTACAAAGCATATAATATAAAAATTGAGAAAAGAAATAAAAGATAATGAATATAAAATAATAATTTAACTAGACTGGTTCGCAAACTGACACGTGTAATGTGCCGTAGTATGAAGTTGATTGCAATGATTGAAAAAATAAATTGAGTGACATAAAGTTTCACGATAGAGATTGTCGAAGGAATAATTTAGCAATTGGAGCACAGGATAGGGTGGGAAGAGTGTGACCACGGTGGAAGTATTTTCGAGTATTTCACCAAGAGTGTGGCAGCTAATTAGAGGAGAGTAGAATTTAAATCAACAATCTGGTGGTTGAAAATTGTGCTGTTTTTTTTAAATAAAGATATATGTGTAGGTATTGTTTCCTGTTTAATTATTTGTGCGTAGTTGATTTCAATTTATAGTAATTTGTTAATTTATTAAAAGTGTATTTATTTTAGTCCAATTTATCACACACACACATACCAATAAACCTTAAGACGGAGAAGTGTAGGAAATAGCATTACACGGAACAGCTCACAACCTGCGGAAGGTACATTAAAAATACGAAATTGAAGAACCTGAACTTGAGGAAGCTAGTTGCATCCTGGACTCGCAAATCACAAACACAATACACAATACACAAACTCCTAACATCCATTACCACTACGAACACATCACTGTTAATAACAAACTTGCTGAACAGCAGAAGAGATGTGCTAAGTTCTCTATAGGATGCAAGGAGCAGTTCACCATATACGCAGCTGTTATGAAACAAAATCGACAAGCGAAAAAGAAACCTCCACATTGCATACACAGACAAGAAAAAAGCGTTCGACAGCATTCCTCAGTCTTGACTCTCGCAAGACGTGGAAATATACCGTATAGATCCATATATTACTACTGTACTTATGGATCGAGAAAGTGGATCATTCCCCTCTTCACAGTTCGAGACGGGAAAAATCGGATGGTAACTGACATGTGCTTCCTACAGGCACAAAAAGGTATTAGGAAATTAAAAGAAAGGTTATAAATTGACATACAGCGTGATAAAGTACTAAAGCGTATTGTGGTGACTGTTAAAAAAGGAAAATACATGGAAAATGAGTATCTGACCTCCTAGCACATGATATCCTCCTAATGTCGTTGTCACCAAATCCCGAAGTTCTTATGAGGGCTATTAGTTAGGTTCTGTAACATTTTCTGAGTTGAAATGAGATGTTGGGTGATGAGTAAAAGCCCTTGACCGTGATTAGAACAATAAGTCGTTCCAATCATCAACAGTGCTGTAACCATAGGTCCATGTTAAATTCTTGAGGAACACCATAATTTAACATAATTTCCTTTCTACGCAACATGCACCCGTCATCATCCTCATCTCATTCGCAAACAACCTCTTCACATCTCCGACACTAGGAGTCTATCTGAGAACGGGCGTTACAACGACCAGAGCATAAAGGAACCTCCATGCGATGGGCTCTGACCAGAGCCTTCTAATAAAGAAGAAATTCTGACAATCGGGAAAAAAATATGGAGAGTGCCCTACTTAACTTTCCAATTACAATTTATTACAAAAAAAACATGGCACTTAATAGTCATTATTATTAAAAATGTAAGAAAAAGGATACACTCAAGTTTTGTTTTGATGCATCAATTTGTTCATGAGTTATCGGACTACCAAAATTCTTAACGTACTCATACGCACACACGCACACATACATACATATTGGAGATCATCGCCAAAGTTTGAAAATAAACCCTCCTTCATCTAATTCATAAAGATCCGAAGAGATCTCAAAAAAGTTTTTTTGACCGATTACAATACTTTCCTTACAAACACTGCGTTATTGGAAAGTAAAAGTTAAAGGCGATGGGATACGTCAATATGCCCGATCGACATCGGCAAGTATATCTGTGAACTCATGCTTGGTTGTAGGCAGGGCTGGATTTGTAAAATTTGAGGTACCGGAACGCAAAAAATCATTCAATCATTACATTAATTATTACTTTGTTTCTCAATCTTTTTGTTAAAGTGAATTATTCAATGATTTTTTTTTGTTCAATTGAAAGTTTAAATTAACATATCTTCAAGCTATTGTTTATTTCAATAATGAATTCTCCAGATATGTTGTTTGAAGAACCCTACTGACAACCAATAAGATTCCTTCTAAAATTTATAATTTTTCGATGAATTTTATTGTTTCTACGATTTCTGATCTAATCTGTATTCAATCAGGTTTCGACCTTTCTGTTAACCTTATGCAGAGTAAAAAAAAGCATTTAAGAAAGAAAAACCCCAAAATCATGAGTTCAGACAAAAAG
The DNA here is from genome assembly GCA_002313205.1 of Laupala kohalensis. Classification (NCBI taxonomy): domain Eukaryota; kingdom Metazoa; phylum Arthropoda; class Insecta; order Orthoptera; family Trigonidiidae; genus Laupala; species Laupala kohalensis. The sequence continues at coordinate 300,582 of NNCF01127755.1, read as the reverse complement.
AAACAAATAAGACGCATATACGTATACTTTTAATCGGGACATCTTACACGTGTAGAAACATTTTATATTTCTCGAAATATAAATTGAAAATATCTAAAATATTGAAAAAAAATATCCAAATTTTTGTAAGAAAATTTCCTCACCCTCCTTCAAATTTTCAATTAAAAGAAGAGTTTTACAACCAAATATTCATCTGGCAGAGGATCCGGCGCATTCCTGCTTAAATCCAGCAATAGTTATAAGTATTGCACCAACCATAGCTTGGATATCAACCCATTCATCGGATATCAGTGAAAATATAAGGTTTGTTCCAGCAGCAAATTTCGAATATTTCGAAACTGTCCCAGGATTTCCTCAGAGCGTATGCGCAGAATACGGGATGATTTAAAACAATTCGGGATTGTTCGCTGCTGGAACGCCTTTAGCGTACCATAGTTTAAAATTCGTACGTTAGATGTCGCAGGAACTTTGAATGATAGCAGTGCCATCTCGCGAGGAGAAATTGATAACGAAACAGCAAAACATCGTGCATATCATTCGACTAATAGTTTAACCTGATAAACTTGAATCTGATTGCTCAGAGCACAACGAGCACAACGCTCACAGTGCAAATTACTTCGACCTCAGCGCACTCATATGTAATTGAATCAACTTCAATTGTTGGACCCTGTTGTTCGTGCCCTATTTAGTATGTTTCAACAATTTTTTTATGTACCCCATTATATCACTTTCATGTAAACGTTCTCACAATTTTCTCGCTTTAGCTATGTGTAAATTAAAATTTTGCTCACATGGAACAACTAGCATTATAAATGCGTTTTTAGCAGTCGGCCAAGTAAATTAGTTTATTGTCCTCTACGTGGTTATAAGCAGTTCGTAACTACTTTTTTGGCAATAAATGTATTTATTTAGTATTTAAGCACTCTCATAACCGATAAGACTCCTCTCGAGTCGCGTCAAAAGACGCGGGTTGGCGTACAGTTTGATAATGAGAAAAATATTAGTACAGAAACACGGTCAGAATCACACTTCTCACTGATGTAATTGACCAAATAAACTACCATCCTATTCTAATTAAAACTTAAAAAAGAATTAATGTGAATGATTAGTCTAGTTTAGTGGACTTGTGAACAAATGTTTTCAGGAATTCTCCATCCCTCTAATATTTCTCACTTTTTTAAATTCATGTGTTGAGAAAATTAACCTATTTTAATACATGTAAGCAAACAGTCAAGTGGTACTCACTCCCATTCTGCCTATTTCCCCCACCACATATGAACCACACGTGTGACCTAACGTAATCACGAATTCGTAATATACAATCCCTACAGAATTCTAGAACTCTTAGAACGTTTTAGAACTGTTCGAAATTCCTCGCTAGCGCATTCTGGAACAGCAAAATGAGGCAAAAAATTCCAAATTATCGCTCCTAGAACGGCGCCGAACTGGGATTTCGCTTCTACGCATGCGCGGGTCAGTTCGGAACCATTCGGAACTATCCGGAATTGCTAGAACAAACCTGTAAACTCATCATTCAACCTAGCGTGGTCACATTCAGAGCATATAAGTGACACATATAAATAAAATATGAACACACTTCCATGATTCACTTTTTCTTGAAGCTATTTGAAGCACGCGGGATGGAGTAGTTGTTTCTGGTCATTCGAAATGTACTGACAGGGACTTATGTATCAAAAGGTTTCTAAATCTGCTGATACCATGAGCAAACTGAGGAAGCTTTGTGGGGGAAAGTAATAATAAAAAACATGTGTGAACTTTCATTCTAAAACATTGTATACTATACTGTAAATTGAAAATATTGTAATATTAAGATTGGTGATACAATACAACAGTATTTTCAATTTATTGATCATATACCAATACATATGGTGCCAACTATTTATTATTATACAATATTGTATACTTAAATTATCTTGTTTTATTTATTTGATTGCTGGTGAGTTAAAATCATCCCGAAACCAACAAAGTCACTTATCCTGTTAACGTTTCTAAAATATACATATATTTTTTGTTTTAGAACTGTTTATTTTAATGTTTATAGTGCAAGAGAATAAAGGACCATGCTGGCTGATTATTCTACACTTTTTGCGCGTTAACGATATTTCCTGAAATTCAAGAGTTCCAATTTCACAATATTCTTTATTTGTGATCCTATTGAATATTGATATTTCTGTGACATTTTCGAGAAAATTGAGTATCACTTATAATTAAAAGCCATTTTTAATTATTTTGCGTTATTTGAGTGTATATCTACTTTCGTTATATATAAAGTAGTTATACTTATCATACCTGTAACCCCTGTATCGTGCTCAGGGAGTGTTTTCGTGAAAGTGTCCATTTTCTCTGATAACTTCAGTCAAACGAGTGTTTGGCTTGAAGAAACCGGAAACAGAGAAGACTGAAAAGAATTCCACGCATAATCGATGACATTTGGTGAACATTCTAATCAGCTAACATTAGAATGCTAGAATTTTGCCGAGAAGTGTTGTCTTTAATTGTGTCGGACGGCACAATTTTAGACAAGTTTTTGGGCGACTGTGCTGATCATAGCTGTGCTTGTGAGGAGAGTTAACGGGTTTGGGTGCGGAATAGGAAAACGTGAAGAGGGGGGAGGGGAGAAATTTGACATATCCTCTAACACCTAAACCTATTTGTACCAAAAGATGGGTGATGCATGAATTTTGGGTCGAACCGGGTAACAACTGTTGGAAGCACGGAGAAAATTCCTTAATGTTGCCCAACCGCCGTTTGTGTATCGGTATATTGTACTTGGAAGTCTGTGCTCTTAACTCATTCACTGTGGTTTACAAGTTCGATACATCTTCTCCTCCGCAGGAACAAGAGACCTAGTACTACGAGTCACTCCCTCTTTCCCCGTCATCTCCCTCAAAGGTGGATTCTGCCTGGAGGTATCCCAGACCTAGGAATTGTGCATGGAGAGTTTCATTTTTTTTTCTTTTCTCCGCGCGCACGTTGTCTAGGACACCATGGTTGATACCTCGAAGATATTAACATTTTCCCCTTCGCTACCACCAGATCCGGCTTTAGCTGATCGGTGGTGAAGGCACGGGACTCCCCTAACACATGATACCCGGAACACAGCGCTGCGTCTTTTATGATAGTCACTACCTTGTAGCGCAGCGTCCATTGGGACCCAGGAGAAAGGCAGCCGTTGAAGGAATGTGTCAGGGTTTCCCGTAGTGGTACCCCTGTCTCGTCGCAACACCCCTTGCGGCAAGCTGCAGCGGAGGTATGCGCGTTGTCATACACTTCGTTGCGGAGCCCTCGCAGGAAGTTGACTCGCGCGCAGTGTGCCAAGCGCCAGGTCTTGTACTCGCAGCCACCCTCCGAGAAGTAGCTGCTTGTGCGGCCGCACCGTTATAATGCTTCCGCGGTGCGACCTTGATCAGTACATTGGAGCCGTATCGTGTTGTGGAGTTGCTGCGAGAGTCGCCTGAGGCGCTTCTCAACATGGTGCCACTACTTTCATGTTATTATACGGACAGGGGCAACCTGTTTGGCATAGTCGTCGTCGGCTGGTGCGTTGGGGGGGATGGCAGCTTCTTGTGCGGCAGACGTGGAGGCGGAGACCGGCAGAGCAGCCTGCGAGCCAACGTCTGGCGTATCAGCGGGCTCCAAGGTGTCGTCCGGGGCAGCGGTACCCGGCAAGCCTGAGAGCGGTGAGGCTCAGTGG
>NNCF01127755.1:259100-272092 GCA_002313205.1 Laupala kohalensis | reverse complement strand
GGTATAGAATAACATTGCGCTGCATATAGAAAATCCTTTACCCTACGGAACAAAATCCTATAAAAAGGGTAAGAACAGTGACCAGTAATGTAATTCCCGGTGATGTTAATTAGGTACAGGGTTCTAGATGTTGTAAATCAATCGAAGAAAATATTTAACGAGTTGAAGGAGCTCCTTTATGTATTTTACAAAGTCATGTGAAATTCCTACCCTTCTCCCTTGGATCCGCCACTAAGGTCAGGTTATTTCTCGAGGTCATCTCAGGGAGATTCTCGTGGGTCGGTATCTAATATATAGGATTGTTCTTTTGTATAGGCAAACAGAAGTGCAGCGTCATCGAGAGACCTATGGGCGTTTACTGGTCGCTCTTTTTACCGCCATGGACTTCTCCCCCAATATGATCGAGATGTCAAATGAACAATATGGTTTTGATGGCCATTTGCTCAACGGCTCCAATAACAGCGCACTAGAGCTCCTAGCGCGTGGAGGTGCGGATCTGTGCCTCGACCCGTTGCCGTTGGGAGCGCCAGGATCGGTCAAAGTACGATTCTCGCACCATTTGCTCGCCACGAATATGCTCATGGTGGTGGTGGCACGCGGTGCCCCAATCCCTGCGCTGCATGCTTTCTTCATGGCAATTGATTGGTACGTCCATGACTAAGGTGTTAATACATGTTACAATTAATGTATTTTTGACTATTTTATGAACTATCCGGATAACAATTCGTAAGGATTGTACAAATCCTCTTGGTACAATATNATTTTTGACTATTTTATGAACTATCCGGATAACAATTCGTAAGGATTGTACAAATCCTCTTGGTACAATATTTAGTACGTTGTAAAAATACTGGAAAATAAATTGAAATTAAAATTTTATGAGACACTAAGGAAAACACGAAATTCCCATGGATTGATCCATTTTATCAAATACTTCGGTACATAGGTACCAACTTTCAATATTACTTTTAATTCTGATACCAATTCTATGAAGAGAAAAACTTTTACGATTTGAAAGTGAATTTTTGCGTGAAAATATTTGTAATAAGGGGTAATGCCACGTCAAATCAGAGAACGATATTTTTCTTGCCGATTTAAACGAATTTTTCATGTTTATTCTACCTACTTTCAAAGTGTCAAAAGAGGTCTTGCGCTTCTTAAAGGTTTTCCTAAAATGGGCCGAGACAGCATCTTTAACCATGATTGCACCCTTTATTTACGCTCAATTAGCAGCTGTTACATGGATACGATGGCAAAATTCGAAACGAGCGACAAATATAGAGACATTTCCAGGAAATTATCGATGAAATCAGAGGTATTACTTTACCATGGAATTGTCGAGGAATACGGTAAAGTGTTACGGTATTACACACGCGTTGACTGAAGTCAAGTTGCCAACTATTCACACAACTTGGAAATATTCTCCAAAGAAGTTTTTTTTAATTAATAATTAATTCTACTATTTTTTACTATTGGATGAGAACAATTTATTTCGCGATTTTAAAACTTGATAATAAATTTAGACTGTCGTTTGACTCTTTCTTTGACAAGGGTCACATTGTCTTCAGTCATTTGAAACGGCTGTCATTTCCTTTGGAACAGTATTTCCCAGTTGTTGTTTTTTGTGAATTATTCTTGAAAATACCCCGTAAGGCAAGGAAATGATGTCATTGCGTTCCTATTTACATTTCTATTCCCCCATCCTTAAATGGGGAGAGATATTTCAGTAGGTTAGTTTATTTTTCTTTATTTTAAGCCGGTACTTTTGCCATAATATAAAAACACGTTATTTAAAGTTAAATAATTCAAAATTTTGCGTCGTAAGGGTATAAAAATTCATCGCCACTAGATAGGGAATGGTTCGAACTATCATTTGACACTTTTGGAAGTACTCAAGCCTAGTCACTCTGACGAATATACCTTAAATGAGGAGAGATATTTATCAGAATAGAGTCACCTACACAAAACGATTTTTCTTTATTTCAGGTACACCTGGTCAATGCTAGTGGGGTCATTTATAGTGGCTGCTCTTTTCTGGACGGCACTGAAGCGATCCACTCACAACCATTCAACGATTCGTGGAATTGTAGAGATGTTGGGTCTCTTTCTCTCAGTGCCTGGATGTGCCTCCATGACCTACAGGCAACTTTTGATTTTTATAACATTTAATAAGATGATAATATGCCCGGCTTGACATTATGACGACAATATCGAGGATAAAAATGTTATATATTCAAGTACATTGGTTTAATCGACACTGGAGGATAGAACTTACGAATAAACTATTTGCTTGTGATTTGCTGATCGCTGTACATCGTGGCTCAGTATTGCACACTATAACAACAACTGTACTTTGTAATTGGCTGTCGCTAATTTTGTTTAATAAATAAATAGGTTTCAAATTTACAAACAAAAAATTATGAGCATAATTCTAACTTACGAAATGTGAGTTAATGAGTTCCACACTCATAAAGAAATAAACTTTATTTTCAAAAACACAGTTGCAAACTGCGTGTGAACAAGTGGGGGATAATAAACTAAGTTACTCTCCGGAAACAAACAAGGAACATTCACAACAATTCCGATCAAGGGTCTTAAGGCAGAGGCGGATTTAATACTTTAAAAAAATTATATTTAATAAAATACGTACTGCTATCAATAAGACAGAAGACCGGCGACTGTTTGAGATAGACTTTGTAAATAATCCCAAGCTTCTAAAATGCTACATCAAATAATAACAAAACAATTTGCCACAGAAAAGTGTTATTAAAAGTATATTCTTTTAAAATAAAACTTTCTTATTGTTTTATCATTTTCATCTAGTATATATGAATTTAACCTTATTATTATTATTATTATTATTATTATTATCTCCTAATTTTATTCTTCTACACCCGGTTATATTGGGTTTCATATCCAACCCAGTCCCTCCGTGCCTCAGGTGGTAGCGTTCTAGCTCATCATCAAGTCATCCCAGGATCAATTCCTGGTGGGGCCAGAATAAATTTGTAGCTTTTCACATGATTGTCCCAGTTCATTTAGCTGTGGCTACTGAACCCTCCTTCCTCTTTTCACTTCTTCCTAGAATCAATAACTCTATTACTACTTACTTCTACTAATCCCTCCACGTGGGCCAAGTTGTTGGTAAACCCAGCTAAGCGACCCACCTACTAACAATAGCCTACCACACACCACCTACCACCAATCGCTCCATGTAGATAAGCTTCAATTGTACGCCACACTTCCCATTTACAAACACTACAATAATAATAATAATAATAATAATAATAATAATAATAATAATATNACACTTCCCATTTACAAACACTACAATAATAATAATAATAATAATAATAATAATAATAATAATAATAATAATAATAATATCCAACCTTGGCTTTCATAATCTTCCATGTGTTGGTAGGGGAACTCCTTTGCGGCTACTTTTGGCTTCCAGTCTGCTCTTCAGTATTGTGTTGCTGAGCGTGCTGCAGGCTGCACTCATGGAGACTCGCACCAACACACGTTATGAAGACTCCCTGCAAACCCTCCACGACCTAGACCGCCGACGACTTCCACTGTTGGTCAGTCACTTCTGTACAGTCCATTCATGCTGAGCCTCTTCAGGCTAGAATTATTCCAGACCATAATTTTATTTTTTAATTATTACTCATCCTGTGAGTTTTGCTGGCTCTTCGAGAAAAGAGTTTATTCCCCTGACTATATAAAAAAATCTGTAAATATTCACAATGCTGTTTCTTTGTTGTTTTTAGCTCAAATTCCATTAGAAATATTCTTTGTCATTGATTTTTGGGGGCTTTATAGTTGCGCTAAAAGCATAATGACTAAAATCTGAAGAATTGGCGTCAAATAATTATCCCTATGTTACGACTTATCCTATAATGAAAACCTAATTTCGGTAACTCGATTCTTTTAGAAGATATTTGAGGTGAAAGTTCTTTACTGAATACGTATTTTAAATTATATGTTTAGCGCACTGGTAATTTGTCTCGGTTCGGGACAACGTAAAAGCTAGAACACGTACTTTGATGTGATGCCAGTCATGTTTCACGGGAAACGAGACATAATAAAAGAAACACACGTCAAATTCCGTAAAGAAATGTTTACCGTAAGTAAGAATTATTGAGTGTTAAAAGTTACGATTACAAGAGAATATCAGCTATGTATTGTCTTTGTGATAAACATAATAAATAAACAGATGAGACCACCCCACTAAACTCTATGACGCAGATCCCCCCCACCAATTTGTGAGACCCGCCAAAAAGATAACCCCCCTTCGCTTTGATTTTTTTACAAATCATATTCCAAAAACTTAGAAATATTTTACAGCTTTATCCCTCTTATTTACACTAACCTGTTTGCAAAACCAGTGCAATACTTTCTCACACACTTTAAAGACTCTTATCTATATAGTACGCAAACTAACTTTACAACGAAAAAAACAACCATTTTCATGCATCCTGTATTGATGTTGACAACAGCAGTTTAATCTTCTGCGTATAAAATAAAGGGAAAGTTATTGCTTGAAAATGGCAATTGTTTGGTACTATTTTTCTAGAAATTTTGCAAAGAATCCAAAATGAAACTAATTTTTTGTTTATTACATTCGCTATAAAAATAGTTTGTACTAAGAAATATCCAGTAGATGAATCATTCCGATCGCGAAAGGTAAGGATGTTTGTGTGAGCGAAAGGTTGTGTGTTAGAAAGCAATTGGGAACGAATAAGTGTCAATGAGGGAGATAAACAGCTGCCTTCCCATATTTTACAGGTTATACGGTATTACGCACATCGGTATCAGAAACACTAAAAACGATTTATACGTCAAAATCTCGCGATTTTTCTCTTGGTTAGAATATCTGTAGACCACGTATATGAGAAAGTAAAATGAATGTTCATCACCTATGTGCATTTTACTGATAAAGAATAAGTTGAAAAGAGATTACAATTAGGTTTTAATTTATATTTCGGCAGCTAAAAATTAGGAAAGTAGAATAACAGAGTTAAAATTTTTAAAATTTCAAAAACCCATACGCAGATTCCAAATACATATATTCAGATTCATAAGCAATAACTGAGATTTCGAGGTTTCTTACGTTTCATCGGATTTCACTGGATAAGCACCTCAGATACATTTCCCCGTCTTAACTTGTAAGATGTATAAAGCAAGAGAATGAGGTAATTAGCAGATTTGTCACTCGATTTTAAGAAACGTAGACCATGAAAATCCTCAAGAAAAATGTTGCATAATTTGAAAACGAGTGTAGGTGTGTGTGACTGCAAATATTCGTAAACGAAATTTACATTAAAGAATCAACGTAAAATTCGAGAAATGACATTTTTTCTTTCACCTCTCTTCTTACCATCAACCGCACGCAGTAATGCTGGACCAGCTCTTGACGCTTTCTCAGACTGTGGCCCAGAATATCCACTACCGTTGCGCATCACTTAGGATATTTTGATTATTACTTTAATTTAAAATATTTTTGGCAAAGTTCTATCCACAATCATATCTAAGAATTTATGACTCACAAGAAACGCTAAAAACTATTGCCAAAACAGTGAAAATTGGTTAATTACTCACAAATCGAGTGAAGCACTATAACAAAAACACGCAGGCTCCCGAACGGCGATACATGGGGAAAAAAGACGAGATACAAAATTGAGCTCCGACCTAGATCACGCACAGTAAACTAATACGCTGAAGGGAAATCAATGAATCTACAGTGCAACGCTATTTTCTAGATCGGTCGTGTGTGTTCTGTAATCTTACCATTGCAAGATAGAGGTATGTATCTGTTGTCACTTTTTCGTTTATGCGAGGCGATGAGTCTCTCGGTCTTTTGATACACAAGAGGTCCTACGCTCATGTCTGCTTCTTCAGTGGTGTAGATCTCTTCTCGGCATGACATTTTACGAATTATTCATCATCAAAATGAATTAAAATTAATTATCAAATTAAAATGTCCTTAAAGTTTAAAAATTAATACGTCATTGTTATGATTTTTTTGTTTTAATATGTCTTCTTCTTCACCAGGCTCTACAACTGATGGGAGAGTTTTGGCCTTCTCAACAATCTGCTTCCACGCCTTCCCTTCTTTGATCTTCTTGCTCCAATCCACTCTCATTCTACGTAAATCATTGTAGACGTCCTCAGACCATTTCTTCTTCAGTCTTCCTTAAAGGTCTAACATTTAATTCCCATACCTTCTTATCAGTTCTTTGTTCCCCCATTCTGCAGAGATGGCCAAACCAACTCAATCTTTGAGATTTAAAGCTAATTTAATTATTATATTTCTATTATGAATTAGTTTGTTTAATTCTGCATTTGTTTTAATTCTCCAAAAGTCAGTCTTCTCTTGTAGGAGCAAATATCTTCCTGAGTATTTTCCTTTCACACACTGCAAGTTTTTCCTTATTTGCATCTTTTAACACCCATGCTCCACTAACATATGTTACTATGGGCCGTATAATTGCCCAATATAGTTTTAATTTCATGGTTTCGGTTACTAGTTTGTTCTTAAATAGTGTTGCATTCGCAAAATATGCCTTATTGCCTAGAGTGATTATTTCTTTTATTTCCTCGTCAATCTCATTCATACCAATAACTATGGATCCAAGAAATTTGAATGAGTTAACTGCTTCTATTTGAGTGTTGTTCACTTTGAGATTTTCAGTCCTTTTGACTTTACGGAAGTCTTGCAGAAATTTCGATTTCTTTTCATTTACTATGAGGCCGAGAGGTGCAGATATTAATATGAGCTGATGGTAAATTTCTGTTAATGACTGTTTGGTCCTTGCGGTTATTAATACATCATCTGCGTATGCCATGATTTGCTTTAAACGTGTGGAAATGTTCCCTCTTGTGTCCATTTGTTTCAAAACTGTGTCTATTACTATGTTAAAGACGGTTTCAGATAGAGGATCCCCTTACTTGACATCAGATAACAAATCAAACTGATCGCTGAGCTCATTATTAACTTTTACTCTTGCTTTGTTATTTGTTAATGTTAGCATAATCAGTCATACAAGCTTAGATGGAACTTTATTTAGATACAGGTAATCAGGTATTTTATCTCTTTTAATAGAGTCAAAGTCTATAGTATAGTCTACAAAAATATTGAAGAGGTCAATGTTACATTCATGTCATTTTTCAAAAATTTGTCTGTTCATAAAGATGTTATGTATTGTTGAATTATTTGGTCTAAATCCTGTCTGGGTCTCACTAAGTTGACATTCAACAATGTCGGTAAGCCTCTTATTCACCAGATTGCAAAAATCTTGTAGGCTGTGTTCAACAGAGTGATTGGCCTATAGTTTTCACAGTCCAGCCTATCACCTTTCTTAAACATTGGGCATATAATCCCATCATTCCATTTAGTTGATATTTGTTCCTTTTCCCATACATTTAGGATTAATCCATATAATCTTCGACCAAGTGTCCTGCCTCCGCTTTATGAGCTCAGGGAGAATATTGTCTGAATAGGCAGCTTTACCAGATTTTAAATTCCGAATTATATAACATAATACCCCCCTTGTGGGCACCCCTGAAATAAATATGCAGCACCATCATATCTCCATGAAGACAGCACCATGATATAGACGTAACGCCACGCGCCACTGAAATACTAATCCTAAAACAGTCAAAGCATTGTCCATAAACAAAAAGAAAAAAGCTCTAAATTTAGGCANTATATATATATATATTACCTTTTTCCTATATTCTTCATAGAGCTAACGAGTGAGGAGATAATCTTTCGACCATATTACCTATACTACTATGTGCGAGTATAACACTTCTTACTTTTCTTAAGTTTACCATTGCAGATCAAAGCTCAGTTGGCTTCGTCAAGTATGTATTAAGAGTGTTTAAAGTTAACAATTGTTGTTTTTCCGATAGAAGTGAAGATTAAGGTGGTCGATGAGGATGTACTAATGAAGCAAGTTTCATCCGTGCGTGACAGATGCCGTCAGGGGCCCCGGGTTCAATGAGCAGTGACCTGCCGGCGTTGAGGAGCGCAGACTCCGCTGTGATACAGCGTTTAGCCTCGCGAGTTCGCCTTTTCAAGAGCAAGGCCACCGCTAGCCCTCCGGAGTATATCAACAGTGTGTACAACGCCGTCAAAAGGTGGACAATATTCATAATGATTACTATTATGATCAGGAGCGCACGTATCGGTTGGTCCAAAGGGGCTCAAGCTCCTTCCTCAGACCTCAAATTTAAGAATTATTCTGCAAGACAAACATTTAAAATTAGTTAATGGTTCAATTTAAATTTAAATTAATTATAGTTATAGCACCAGTGCTTCTACTGCGTAAAATAATTTATTTATTTTAATTCAAATTAAAGTCGTCTTGTAGTTTATCAAGCCATTGCTGTAGTACTTTCAAAATATCTCATAACAATTTCAAAATTATTAACTATTTTCCTGAATGGTTGTACTGTGTCTTATTATTAATATAAATTTAGTTTTTTATGTAATCAACCTTGGCACGGTTGTGTACATTAATTCCGTAGCGCCATCTTGGCCCGGGTATTTCTCCGGTTTTCCTTCGGGTAAAGGCGAACTTTTTCTCCAGACTCGCTATGCTCTTACCTTAGGGGCGACATCTACTGAAACAATAAATCTCGAATTCAGTGTTATTTAATTGTTACGATTTATCATCAATACTTCGTGAAGAATCTATAGTTTGATAATAATACGTACTTGTGAAATTACTTTCTTGTTTTATTAAATATAAATTTGTTGGTATAATGTTAATATTATAACACGTACCGCCAAATATTTTTATTGTTGAATCCGCCTCTGCCTTAGGATCCTTGATCGGAATTGATGGAATGGTCCATTGCTTGCATGCGGAGGCTAAATTATCATATTGTCCTCCACGTGGTCATACGCAGATTGTAACTGCTTTTGACAATAAAATTTAGTGTTATTATTATGTTTAGAAATAAAATAAGTAAATCATTAGGCCATGTTAGGTAAATAAAATGAAATTATCTTCCACTATTTTAATTAATATGTTTTATTACAAAACAGACATGTTTTTCTTATGATCTTTCCCCATCATCAGAGTTCGACAACAAATAACTTAAAAATATCATATACAACTTAAAAAGAATGAATAAACGTCAACATATAAATATATAATTACTGTAAAATACAATGTAATAAGCTTTCATTGAAAGTTGATCTCATATTTCTTGGGTGAGTTTGTTACATTGTATTTTATTGCAATTTTATATTTCTATGTTTACGTTTATTCATTTTCTATATTGTATTTTTAAGTTTTCTTGTGTATTTATTTTGTTTATTGTTTAAGAACACTGATGGGGAAAGCTCCCCTAAACATGTCTGTTTGTAATGAAATATATAGAAGACGCATTCGTTTAGGGCTAGCCTGCTCCTGGCTTTAGTTGCGATCGTGAATGAGCTCTCTCTATTTTTCAGTTTAATCTTTCTAATTATTTTATTTTTTCGAGTTTTTGTGATTCAGTAGTTGAATTTAGATCCTAACTTTTATTGTAGAGTAAAATTCTTTGTTCTGTGTGAGTGTTAAGTGAAAAAACACTAAAAACATTTCCTAAGGTTTTCAAACCCAACGGACCTAATATAATTTCATATTGTTTTCATTCAAGTGCTTCATTCAAAGGTATGATAAAGTTTACGTAAGTTCAAACGGAATCATAAGTTTACCTTCTTGGTTCATTAATATTAATTATTTTGATGCATTTAGGTTTTTTTGTGCGAATACTATTACATCATTACTAACTTATAAATAACGAACTCTATTGTTCCACTGCTCAAGTTTCGTCGCCGTAAATAGAATTATTCCAATATTTTACCATTTGTATTCTTGATTCTTTTTGTAGTTATTCATTACATTCTAACATAATATTGCCTTAGTTATTGTCGAATTAATTTATCTGCAGTTGTCGTCCTAAATTATTATTTCTGTCATTTTAGTTGTCGGTTTGCTTATTTACTTATTCAAACTCTGCCCTATTGTTGCACCCAAGTTTTCGTCGTCATAATTTCATAGAATTATTACATAATTTTACAATTCATTTTTCTTGATTCTTTCGTATTTATTTACATTTTAACATAATGTAAAGTAGTTATTGTCAAATTAATTAATCTCCAGTTGTCATCCTAAATAATTTAACATAATATAGAGTATTTATTGTCGAATTAAATAACCTCCAGTGGTCGCCCTAAATAATTATTTCAATCATTTTTGTCGTCGGTTTTTTTTTGTATATTTAATTATTTAATATCTCATTTGTAACTTCCGTAGTAACAAATATATTATTATACTAATATCCTTCATTCAGTGTTAATTGTCAGTTTTCGTGTATTCTCATTTGCTTTAGTCGTTAAGTTGCTAACTAACTCACGTCAATGGACACAATCGCATTCCTCAACGCATTCAAAGCTGACCTTCACAAGGCGTACAATGACTTAGTACATTATATTGACACACAGATCAGTGCGCTGGATGGGGTTAATTAGAACACGATCGGCGGTTGGACTACAGTTAGAAATTCTCGCCGTCCTTCCAACTTCTATCACCCGGTTAGACCAACGGCACATGCTCCACCCCAACTCTTCACTCAGAATAGGTTTAGATGACATGTCCCAGTTTCCTCCCTTACCTACTCGTTTCATCCCCTCCCGTCCAGTACCCAAACCTGTTCACAAACCACGCACTGGTAAGCACAGCCGCCCAAAACCACGTAAAGTAGTGCTATCCAGAGATGAAACCAAAACAGCCACGCAGAAATCAAACGTGCTATAGCTGATTCCCACGGTCGTCACATGTATTCCGTTTTGCGAGGATTACTTCCTAGCCAGTTCTCAGTCTCCGGTTTCTTTAAGCCAAACGCTGAAGGTATTCGAGAACTGGACACCTACACTAAAAAACTCACAGAGCGGGACACAGTAATCATCATAGGTGGGCAGAACGATATTAACTTGGGTGGCCATTTCAACGCGTCTGAACATCTATAAAAACTAAAAATGGCCTCTCAGCACACAGACATACTGCTCTCTAGCATGCCTCCACGCTTCAACGTTCCACAAATCAACCACGAAATTAACCTGGCAAACATCTCCCTACAACATCACCTGGCAGACACAAAAATCACTTTTTTTGATTTGCAACTAAACCTGACTGCCAAGGACTTTACCCAGCACGGTTTACATCTGAGACCGTCTGGGAAACATCGCTTGGGCTCTCCTAGCTTCACATCTGGCATCACATCATCCACCTGCCCCTTTACCCAATCCTACACCTCCTCCTGCACCTACCAAATCTCCTCCACCTACCTCTGCTCGTACCTCATCACCATCTCCTCCTATCTTCACACCCATTTCTTCTCCTGTCCCCGATCTTTCACCTTCTGCATCCTCATCTCCAACGTCCTCATCTATTCCTCCATTCACATCTCCTGCCGCCCCCATACACAGTTACAACTTGCGCTCAGGAGTACGATGTGGTACTCAAAGGTGAAAATCGCGTGCGGGCTTGAACCGGAACTAGAAGTTGTACCCAATTCAAGTTCCCCTCCCCAATATATCGATTCCATTTCTCGTGAATTACAAACTCTTTGCGAAAATAAAATAATTATATTTCATCATAATGTCCAATTCCTTTCAAACAAATTGACAGACATTGAAATTCTGGTACACGAAAATCCATTCGATTTGCTATGCCTTACAGAGCATTGGATTTCAACTAAGAACATCAACGATACTGCTATTTCTAATTATTATTTAGCAAGTTCTTACTGCCTGCACAATTTTAAAGGAAAAAATCTCCACGGAGGTACGTGTATCTACGTTCGTAATGATATTTTATCTTCTCCACTGCCAGCTTACGAGAATTTTTGCGTAGATAGTGTGTTCGAATTTTCTGCAGTTAATCTGACCGACACCGGAATTGTTGTTTTGTGTATTTATAGACCTTCTCAATCGTATCATGACATATGTTTTCGGAACTTCGAAATTGTTTTAAAACATTTCACACATAAACCTTCTAAATGTATCGTTATATGTGGTGATTTCAATATCGATTTCTTGAGTACATCCGACTCTGCACATTCACCAATTAATCGATTCAAGAATCTTATTGATTCCTTCAACCTTATTACTACGATAAACGATCCCACTCGCCTCTCCGGTTCATCGCAAGCGTTGCTAGATCAAATTATTGTCAGCAATGGAATCTCGTATCTCTCTAAAGTGTTTATCGCCGGATACAGCGATCACCTTGCTCAAGTATTGACTATTAATAATAAACTAAAACCTTTTAAAATCCTTTACAAGTTTTCAAGAGAATTTAATGACACAAATCAAACCATATTCATAAATTATTTGCGTCAAGAAACATGGAAAGATGTTTACAATTGTCAAAACACCGACGACAAATTCAATGTATTTATCTGAATATTCCTAAAACATTACAACTCTAGCTTTCCCGTAAAACGCAAGTTAATTAACACAAAGATATACAATAGACGGATCACCCAAGGGATAAGGATTTCTTCAAAAAACAAACGCCGTTTATATTATCTTTCAAAACGCTATAACCAACCACCCGAATTCCATAATTATTTTCGTAAATATAAGACTATTCTTCGAAAAGTAGTCTATGCAGCTAAAGTTATGGAANGGATGAAAACCATGTGGAACATTGTTAAAAATTACACGTCAACTTCTGAAAATCGCGAAGAAAATATTTCTCTACTAAACGATGGCAAAATCGTATCAAATCCTCAGGATATCTCAAATTTGATTAATTCTCACTTCTCAGAAGTTGGTAAACTAACGAACTCAATATATCCAAAACAAAGTCCTCCAATTATATCCACGCACGTACCCAATTCTATGTTCACTTCCGAAACTAACGCCAGTGAATTCATGAGAAACATCAGCCCATTAAAAAACAAATTTTCAAAAGGCATAGATG
>NNCF01127755.1:230380-258964 GCA_002313205.1 Laupala kohalensis | reverse complement strand
CTTTACACAAGAAAGGAAACTAACTTAATATTGGAAATTACCGACTAATATCTCTACTACCCACTTTCTCAAAAATCCTAGAAAAATTGTTCTATAAGCGTCTTCTAGATTTTTTATCAAAAAATGACATTCTCTCTGACGATCAACACGGTTTTAGGAAATCGTTATACACTACAAGCGTCATATTTTCTTTCTTAAACGATGTTACCATATCTCTTGACCGTGGAGAAAATCCTCTGGGTGTTTTTCTTGACTTATCCAAAGCATTCGATGTCATCGATCACGGAATTCTCCTTTCCAAATTGCATTCTTTAGGCATTCGTGAACTTGCACATCAATGGCTAACTTATTTAAAAGATAGATATCAACAGGTCAAAATATCCTATACTAAAAGTAAAATACTTTAGCGTTGTCTTTCAGAAACAAAGCCACTTACTTGCGGAGTACCCCAAGGATCAATTCTCGGCCCGATACTATTTTTATGTATGTGAACGACATGTCATCATCCACATCAGATTGCAAAATGATTCTTTTTGCTGATGATACTAATTTACTGTGTAAGCACGCCAATGGTCAAAATGTTTTGTCTAACCTTTCGACTTGGTTTCATGCAAATCGTCTCATTGTAAACACTAACAAAACAGTGTCTATGTCATTTCACAATAGTATCACAAAATCTCTACCCCAGGTTTCTCTTTCTTTAAATGGAACACAATTAAAAACTGTTACGAATACAAAATTCTTAGGTCTCCATATTCAAGACAACCTCAAATAGAATTGTCTCGTTGACAATCTTAATTCCCAATTAAGCAAATTGTGTTAAGCATTCCGAAACTTAGTTAACGCAGTTAGTCCACGTATTTCCCGTTGCGTATATTATGCAAACGTTTAATCCCATTTACTTTACGGCATTGTTTTCGGGGGCAATTCCGGTCAGAGTATTCAAACTTTCAGAATTGAATAAAAGTTATATCCGTCTTGTACTTTATCATACCATTGCTGTAGTACTTTTTAAATAACTTATAACAATTTCAAAAACTATTTTCTTGCATGATTGTTGTGTCTTATGATTCATATTAATTTAGTTTTATGTGTACTCAACTTTGGCACGGTTGTGCACATTAATTCTGTTGCCCCATCCTGGCCCGTGTTTTTCTCCATTTTTTCTTCGGGTAGAGGCGGATATACAGGTTCTCTAGGCTCTGTCTAGGGGCATGTTTATTGTAACAATACATCGTGAATATAGTGTTATATCAATTCTTATAATTTTTAAACACTATACTCAGAATAATCGATAGTTCGATAATAATTTGTACATGTAAATTTTTTGCGTTAAATTACAATCATGTTGACATTCTATTAGTATTATAACTCGTAGCTAACTTTTCATCTTATCTAGAAATTTTTGCTAAAATTTTTGAATCCGCCTCTGCCTTGATCGGAATTGAAGGGATGGTCCCTTGCTTGCTTCCGGAGATTAAATTAGATTGTTGTCCTCCACGTGGTCATACGCAGTTTGTACGGTTTATTTTTGACTATAAATTTATTATAATTTATTATTTCCTTGACATGGATTACAATACCTACAAGATACCGGTTGCAACCAAAATTATAATGCATTAGGTTTTATTAAGTAGAGAAAAGTTTTACAATAACTTGCCATTACGACGGGAATAATAATGGTCCAACGTGAAAAATTTGCTAAAAGTTTATTTCATATTATTATTTTAAAAGGGGGTACATGACCATGTAAATGCCTTTTCGAGGCAAAAAATACCTCCCTCGCTTGTTGTAGAATATTCTCCGGAATTTAACTTGTCTTTATAACCGAAACTTCACGAGGAAAAAAAAGTAATCCCCTCCAAAGTACATCCCGGTGCAGCCCTGAGTATGATGTTGACAACTTCTATCACACAATCGCCATTTGTTTTTGTTTCTTTAGTTCTCAGCAAAGAATCGTACACGGACTGTAAAATCTATTAATTTATTCTTTGCCTTATTTTTCGGTGATTGTGCACGTCAGAAGGTCCGCTCTTTTAATTAACAAGTATTAAGATGAAATTTAAATTTTCGGAGAATGCATTGAAGTCGATGAGGAAAAAACCTTCACTCAGTTCAATGGGGGAACGAACCTGCCACGGTTAATTTTGCACCTTATATTCCTTCCCATTTGTCATATTTTACAAAAATCATGATGAAAACCCATTATTTCTTATGGTGCTAACATATATTCTTTATAACAATTTGCTTCCTGAACTATTGTAGTATCTTGAAATAGAACTGGTGTAATGATTAAGCGCTTAGTAACTATTAAACATTTATTTTCCTGAACTAGTTCGACTAATTATTATGATACTAAATAGTATGCATACGAATACAAACTAATGGAAAAACTGCACGCCTAGCTCTAACTGCCCTGAAACGGGTCTGATGAGGGTAGTTTGACCCAGCGGGGTCCACTACGAGACTCTTTAATCCTTGATCTCGTCTCAAGAATGAATTCATCATCACGTTTCAGACACCCGGGATAGACGCAGTACCCAGTACAGTTTACAGCAGGCTGGTATACTTGCAACCTTTGTATTTAAAGTACCTGAACCTTACAAATTGAAATGAAATAGAAATTAGTTAAACGGTGCCAGATCTATCTGGACGGAAAACGTATCCAAAATTGTAATAATTATCAAAATTTCTCGGTAGTTACTTCACCTTCTAAGATAATAAGAAACATTCGTAATACTACATTAACCCACAGTATTGCTATTTGATGTAGATTGGCGCAACATCATGACCACGCGATGCTGGTGTCATCTATGTCCGTTCGCATGTGGAGTAACATCTTACCTCAAGGTTTAACCTCTCGTTTACGCATTCTGCAAGCACCATTGCGGCAAGTCTTTTACTCCATCGCATACAACCCCAACTGGCAACACTCTTGCCGTGTAGAGGAGGTAAGTTATCTCTTGTTCACGTTTTTCCGCTCTCTCAAGCTCACTATTTTTCACTCTTTTTCTTCTGCTCGCTATTTTGCATTCTTTTCTTTACTCTCTTTAAAAATGTGTAAAAATTTTCTTAATCACCATGGAGTAAAGTAACGAGTGCAAATCAAACGAACAAAATGTAGCCTAATTATAGTACCAAATATGATAACTTCTGGAAAAATGGCAATTGATGGTCACCTGTTACCTCTTGGTAAAACACTTGTGACCATTTGATCTAAAGTGGCTGCAAGTAGCCGTTTGGAGATAAAAGGTGGCCATCAATGGCCATTTTTACTAGAGACAATTTGTAGTTGCAAAAGTATTTAACGGTTTTTTAAAACCAAATTAGCAGTCATTAATTCAAATCAAAATCTCTCTGAGGACAAAAGTTGTGGCAATATCCAGGGACCCAAATGAAAAATTATTTTGTACCGTAATCTAATTTTAAAACCTCCAAAAACCTGAATTAGCACTGGAACACATTCTAGATCTTAATTGTTTCTCACCTTGACAAACAATTCATAGCAAAAATAGACGCATGCTACAGACGCTTTGGTCAAATTATCAGTTAAACAATTTATCAGTAGTAGAGATTTTGAAAGTATACTACACAGCGTACAAAAATTATTTTTATTATAAATCTTAAACTGAAGTTTCCGAATTGAAAATTAATGTTGAATTTCTTTGTCGGTTTTCATATGACTTTTTCACATGGCCAAGTTCGTATCAGTGGATAACATTTGAACAATTTTAGTCTCTTGTTTCGATACCGAAAAATAAATAAAATGATATCGCCAATTGAAATTTAATGTAATGTATATGCACATCAGTCCAATTATGATAGTTCAGATAATATTTGAATTGATGATACCAAGATCCCTGCTGAATTATTTCGAAATATTTCGCTTTGCGAAAGCTTATCCATTAGATAACACATTACTGTTAAAATTTGGTATTGTAAAGACTAAACTTTTATTTGACTTATTTGAGAACAAGATATTTTTCCTTCTTTAGAAAAAATAAAATAGGGTACTTATCCAGTGTCGTCCAAGCAACTGCCTTAATTCGTATTAGATTTATGTAGGCACAATTCATGTCCTCAGGTTCTTGGTTGGCTTCTGCAGTCGGGTCTGATCACACATTGGAGTCGCACTGGTGGAGGCCGCCGCTGGTCGCTGCGATCAAGACGCCGTGTCCTGCGCCACCGTTCCAAACCCCGTGCACCACAAACACTACCTGCTCTGAAGATGGCCTTCGACGCTTGGTTTATGGGATTGTTTGCCGCTGCTGCCGCATTCGGCGCGGAAATGTTGCTGGCGCGCGTGCACAGCTATCGGCATGGAGGCGTCCGCCACCTCGGGAAGAGATTTTGGAAAAGAATGAAAATGGTTAAAAGCAGCGCTGTCCAACTTATCTACAATCATGATCAATGAAGAACAAATAGAAGGGACAAAAAAGAGCAAACCAAAATGTTAATAACAGAATTGACAAATGGATGGCAAGTACGTTGGGACAAAAGTAATAAATTAAGACAGACATACAAGTATATAAAAGACGTCACATATGCAATGAGAAATAAAAAATTGTATAAAACCAATACATATTTGGTAGAATTTTGGACCGGACACGGTAATTTCAAGCACATCTTATAACATATAGGCAACCAAGATACAGACTTATGTAAATGAGACAGAAATAGCGTAACACATTTTATGAACATGTTTACTGTATGCTAAATAACGGGGAAGTACATAGAAAGGCTAAAAAGAAAAGGGCTATTTCCAACACACAATCTGGATAAAATAATACGACAACAGGAAGATTTTGAGGAACATGCTGAATTTATTACAAAATTAAGACACTTACGAGATATTTTCAATACGTAGAGAAGAAGAAGTCAGTGGGATGACGTAAACAGTAGATCCGCGCTTACCTCCTCGAGGCGGGAGCGGAGAAACGTGAATAATCACGGTTAAATGTCTATTGCCCAAAGGTAGTAAGATAGAAACAGAGAAAAGAGAAATAAAGAAACCTTGAAATGACAAAGTTGAAGTGAAGGTAGCCTGATCTGAATGAGTGGACCCGAGACATAGTTCGAAAACACTTCCAAAACACCACAGAACCTCTGGCCTGAATCTAACCAGTGTGTACTCCTAATGGGGGTAATATTTTGTCCGGTGAACATATTCCATTCGTTAAACTTCTTTAAATTTTGTGAAAACTGTCTGGAAGAAATCCTGCGTAGCAGAAGTATCACTTGTAATTCATGTAAAAAAAATATTTAAAAAGATTAAAATTCGGCACTCCTCATACCTTTCTTTGACAATCTGTTAAATCATTGTTGATGTATAAAGTATTTTTCTCATTCTTTTTCGTGTAAAGCTATTGGTTGTTCATAATCATATTTAAGACTAGGTCTTTTTTGTTTAATTTTTTGTACTTCTCTTTCATCTCATTTAGTATATTTTTTCATGAGGATGTTGACTAAAATAAACAAGCAAAAAAGTACTAGGTAATTATGGGGTATTGGCAACATTATCAAAGAATGATAAATTAAACGTCGTTGGTTTGTTTCTCGTAGTTTTAATGTTAGAAAGCTTTTTCGGCTGCATAGCAATCATCGTCAGTAACATACACTGAACACATTCAGGAAAAATGTTTGGTAAGTGCAAGAAAAATGTTTCCTGAAAACTCAGTGATGTTACTGACGATGGCTGCTATGCAGCCGAAAAAGCTTTCTAACATTAAAACCACGAGAAACAAACCAACGACGTTTAATTTAACATTCTATCTAGCAAAAAATTAAAAGAAAAAACAAGCAATCATACAGAAGCAAGCAAGGAATCGGAACAAAACTTGGCTGAATATTCTCCGATAATCCGGAGCAAACTAGACGCCACGGCAGAGATTACGAACAATATCGTGATTAAAACAAATAAAAACAGACATATTCTATACATTTTCATATCTATGTTTGTGCTTTTGCTTCCCCGAAAACTTAGGGGTCATGAAAACTACGGTGTAGGTTAAGGGCGCTTGGAAAACAATGCGACGGCGTGTTCGGAGAGGGCCAATCAAAACGACGCATTGTTTTCTGTTTATTTTTTTCCTGAAGGGTGTGTGATCTCTCGTGTGTACGGCTTGCGCCGAGAACTAATCAATGATCAACATGCAACACAGATTTCACTGAGTTCGGTTTGTCACATGACAGCCTTAATATGAACAATTATGATCAATGTTGTCCCTTCAATACATAGAAGGGACAAAAGAAGAGCAAACAAAAAGGTTAATAATAGAATTGACAAATGGATGGCAAGTACGTTGGAACAAAAGTAATAAAGGAAGAAAGACATACAAGCATATAAAAGACGTCACATACGCAATGAAAAATAAAAAATGGTATGAAATCAATCCATATTTGGTAGAATTTTGAACCGGACACGGTAATTTCAAGCACTACTTGCAACGTACAGACTTGCACCAAGATACAGACTT
This sequence comes from Laupala kohalensis, assembly GCA_002313205.1. NCBI lineage: Eukaryota > Metazoa > Arthropoda > Insecta > Orthoptera > Trigonidiidae > Laupala > Laupala kohalensis. Next base: position 252,488 of record NNCF01127755.1, on the reverse strand, counting down.
ATGAAAATGCGACACAGAGGCAGAAACAGCGTAACATATTTTATGAACATGTTTACTGTATGCTAAATAACGGGAGAAGTACATAGAAAGGCTAAAAAGAAAGGGGCTATTTCCAACACACAATGTGGATAAAATAATACGACAACAGGAAGATTTTGAGTATCATGCTGAATTTATTACAAAATTAAGACACGAGATATTTTCAATACTTAGAGAAGAAGAAGTCAGTGGGATGACGTAAACAGTAGATCCGCGCTTGCCTCCACGAGGCGGGAACGGAAAAACGTGAATAATCACGGTTAAATGCATATTGCCCAAAGGTGGTAAGATAGAAACAGAGAAAAGAGAAATAAAGAAACCTTGAAATGACAAAGTTGAAGTGAAGGTATCCAGAAGGGCTAAAAGGAAATGAAAACAAAAGTCCAACTTATCTTAACTCGCGGGCCATTTTCAATACACTTTCGATCAATCGGAACGGCTCGGGATGGGTTTGGCAAATTTGTCCGATGAATAGAACTAGTGGGTCATATTTCTTTTTAAGTAACGCGACATTTTGATTCTCATCAACAAATTTATATTATTCCAAGTTGGAAAAATTAATTAGTATAATTCTTTATTTCTGAAAAATATTATTTTAATATTTAGATCTATAATTGTCTGACTATAATTAGGTCTATAGGTAACGTCTTCGCATACACGATTCCGTTGAACGGTAGAGCGTGGGTTCAAACCCTATTCTGTGGAACTCGGTTAGGTTTGCCTTACCGTACTCACCAGAAAAAGGTCAGTTCGGTACAATGTCAGTTACCCCGGAAACTCGACATCTCTCCTCAATTCCCTCACCCTAGTCACGATTAGGTGGAAAAGCAGGCCTCATTATCTGAATCTCGCCAAAAAAAATCCAATGCTTTCATATTGTAATGTATGTCGGAGTAACTTGGATCACAATTTTCTATTTTCTCTCTCCGGACGTGCCACGTGAAATACTAATTCTGGCAGCATAGGTTTATAACACAAAGTTGTGTTCCTCAACGTTTCATGAATAGATTGTTGTAAAATGTTTTATAACTCGCGGGGCGCCAGTTAGACACCGCTGGTCTAAAGAAAATTCTCATGAAAGCATAAATACTGGGTTTGAACTATTTAATACTTGAGTCACTGAGCTTGACCTATATAAAAGGTACTAACGTTATTATTTGTTGTACTAGCTGAGTGAACCCGGATTTGTTCGGAAACATGAATTAATAGTACATCTTTTGTAATGTTATTTTTGAATACTCGAGTTCTCGTAATTAAGTTAGAGTATTGTCCACATTCGTGGTGAAACCACTCGCGCGTTCTGAGTCTTTTCACCTCACGTCAAACTTAGGGTTCGGAAAGGTGAGATGACTGAAATTAATATGCATCGCGACATCATCGTCGAACACTTACTTTCAATGTTGGATACTCAAATTTAACAACCGAGGTTGAAAACATATTGCATTTAACTATAACATTATGAAATAAAAATTCCCAGATGGTTCTACAGGCTTGCATTATTTCTATTCGACTATACGCGGGCTTAAATACCACTGGGAAAACCTCACCCCTCAACTTGTACTTTACTTCTGGGAGTATTAGGGGTATGTCACTCGTGGACTTAGACAGCAGTGCGTGTGACAATAATCCTCTCAGCGGTCCTCAAAATCTCAATATCGGTTGTTTTCGATCATTTTTTTTTCATGTCCCTCCCTTCCCCTAAAGGTGCTAGGGTTTTCTTACACCCATAGTGGTTTTTGCCGTATAGTCATTTATCTCTGTACCAACTTGATTTAAATTGCTCGATGTATTTCGGAATTATAGTGGACTATATACACACACCTCCGTACGGTTTGTTGTATATATATTTGTTGTATTAACGTCTATCATTATATTTTTAAGTTGCACATCAGAAATGTACTAATTTTTGTTCTTTTTTATTGTGGAACTAGTCATGTTATGATCAATGTTTATTGTCACTTGAGCCAAAGTCGAAACGTTGAGTTTGTAAAACAATGAATAAAAACTCTACATGAATTGGTCGTCAGATAAATGATTTATTCTTGTTTATTATGCAGTCACCAAGAATATTTGGCCATTTTAATGAATAAACCCGGAAGATGCATGGAGAAATGAAAATAATATTGTAATAAAAACATTCATTGCTGTGTAAGCAGAAAATTGGGAGGAGGCTTCAACCTAAATACATGATGGGCTCTTAAAAGTAAGCATAGGATATAATGTAGTAGTGGAAATGGTAGGCTATAAAATACCCGACATATCATGTACTATGAAACGAGAAATATTTGTGTCAGTGTATTTTATCTAAAAAATGGCTCGATTTCGATTAAATTACCTGTACATGACATGTGAAGTATTTTAAGAAGTTTTTCCATTTGTTTAAGTCTATGCTCTCTCGACGACCCGCGAACTATCCCTACGACAATCAACAAGTATTTTTATGTTTCGACATCCTATCGATTGTGTGAATCCATAAAATAACTCAGGATGGGTGATATTAGGTAACCACAACCAAATGGCTCATAATGGTATACATAAGTAACTTTACCTACGATTCAATTGCGGTCGTTCACAAAAGTATTGCCTTTATAACAATCAAGTATGTATAATTATGTATGTATATATGCGTGTATAGTAAAAAGCTCAAGGAAAAATAATAACTGCCAAGTAGGTAGATATTTTTATTGTATTCTGCTGTAAATTATAATTTCAATTAATAATCAAATAAATTGTAAACGTGTATTTCGTTTGCTTCATAATAAAATATTGTTGGGTCAATCCATTTTAATACATCCAAATTTTGCTGTATCTTACTACGAATATAAAATTGAAAATAAGATTTGTGGATATGTGATTACTATGTGAGTTGTGATGTGGGATTTGATGTTATAGTGAACAAGCGTTAAGTATAACTCCAATAACTTCCGCTGGTGACAAGTACAAAAATATATCCAAAACTAGGGACGATTAGAATTGTTGTTTTATTGAATACGTAATCCGGAAATTAATTTCTCAGCAACCACTTTTACCTCGCTGCTTCAGTGTGGATTGAATTTGTCCCGGCTGAGGAAAAAATCAAATTTATTTTGAGGACAATTTAAAACTACGGGGTGAACATTGAATAGGACACTAAAAAGATTCAAGAAGTCTAAACGACGAGCAACAGTCTCAGTCTGCTGTTCTTCCAGAATCAGAATAATTCCTCTACGGCCGAGCAACAATAGACCGCGAAACGCGATCTTATATGGGCTCTTTTTTAATTTTATTTTTTCCCTTTTCGTCAGGTGCTATTTAAAGTGTACGCTCAAATATAACAATTAGTTGTAAAATGAGTAGCATGAATTAATTATGTAGTCATGTAGCAGTTGTTAATAACTTGTTAACCTTCTCTTTACCCAACTGCCTCGTTCAGAATCAATTGTTTTGTCTGATCTACTTTTAGTTTTCGTTGCAATTAATCAACATCAACACAATCCTGTTTTGCACGTGAATGAATATTTATTTATTTGCAACGCATAAAAAACCAGTATTCTATTGAACACCTTTTTTGAGGTTATTGTTTTGACTTATTCTTCATATTCTGGTAAAACCAATACTATGAGACGCAAGATACGGATGTGAAGCAGTTATTTTCTTCCAAATATCATTTCTTAATGCCCCCATACTCGATCAAACTAGTTTGACATGACGTTTATCGATTACGTTTGCCACTATGTTGAGTATGTATCCAACTCGCAACCTTCACATCTACCCTATCAAACGTATTTGTGAAACAGACTCGTCAAACTAATGCACGATCAAACTTATTTGTGAAACATAGAAGGGTTATGGCACATTATCCTTTCAACTCTGACCTCATACTTTGCAATGTCCATAGGTTTCTTCAGTTCTAATTTGTTTGACGGCAACACGGTGAAAACGCCAATAAGATCCCAATTCCAAAGATAGGCGGCAGACATAGATGAAGTAACAATAAAGTAGTAACAAAGGTCTATTGTAACAATAAATCGTGAATTTAGTGTTATTTCAATTTTTAAGCACTATACTCAGAATAATCTATAGTTCGATAATAACTTACATGTAATTTTTTGCTTAAAATTACAAACATATTGACATTCTATTAGTATTATAACTCGCAGCTAACTTTTTATCTTATCTAGGAATTTTTGCTGAATTTTTTGAATCCGCCTCTGCCTTAGGGCCCTTGATCGGAATTGATGGGATGGTCCCTTGCTTGCTTCCGGAGAGTAAATTAGTTTTTTTTTCCCTCCACGTGGTCATACGCAGTTTGTACTGTTTTTTGACAATAAATTTATTATTATTATAATAAATTTATTATTAAATTTATTATTAAGTAATAGAGAGATAAGATACAATGGAAGTGAACACATATCGGTAGTAAACATGTGTTGAAACCATTTTATCTGCTATTTTAAATACTACACAAAATTCATTCTTTTATTTTTAGGAGAAAAGATACTTTCTAATACCAATGATAAAGATACAATGATAAAGATACCAAGGAATTCAAATGTTTGGCTATAAATCCCTGAACCCAATTTGATCATAATATTCGATGTATTTGAAAAAGTATACGAAATCTCTCAAAACTAAAGTTTCATCTTGTGAAATGTGTTCAAACAATTGACCACAAAAAATGTTAAGAAAAATTACATTCTTATCCTTTTTGTCTAATTTAATGACATAAAGGAAAACAAAAGCCATTTAATTTCGATAAGTAATGATTGGAAATGTGCAATTACTTTAAAGTATGCGCGTTTGAGTGATCAATGTGAATGTATTTCAGAGTGTACGAGTACGGTCGATTTAGTAATGAATTGCTTTGGCATTCCGAAGCAATTCAGATCAAAGTGGAACTAATATATAGGATGGTTAGTCTTCGAATTTGGAAATAATCGAAGATTACTTTATTATTATCATTCATTCTGATCAGAAGCAAAGTTATTTTAATCCAAATTTACACATTCTTAATGCAATGTTTTGATTGAAATGTCAAACGATGAGAATGTAACAATAAAATTTTGAAATTAACGAATAAGTAATGAGTCCGATAATAGACAATTTACCGAGGACCATTCACGGATTGTTTCCTCTACTGGTGATTGTAAAGCTTCAAGGACTAATACCGATTTCTCTATCTCCCCAAGAACGCTTGAACAAATATACAAGATGGCGAATTTATTCCGGACTATTGCTTTTATTTTTGTCGACCAGTGGATTGTGGCCGACTTTCTGCAACATGAGGGCGACAATTATGTATTCAGGGACGAATTTTGGAGGCGTAATTTCGGTAATGCCTTCTATCTTATATTTTGTTTTACCTAATTTTGCTCTGGCGTCATCCATAATGCCATCCAAAATCGTGCATTTTGAATCATTATTAAAGGCCATCACGAAGGCAGAAAAGTTTCTTTGCTCGCCCCAGCATGTATTTCCGAGATGTATCAGTACACGAGTTACAATTTTAATTTTGATTGTCACATTAGCACAAGTTGGTCTCAACTACTTTGTACAACTTTCGCTGTGGAACGACGTATCCTCGACATTATTTTGTTTTTCTTATAATTTCTACATTTTTACAATCTGTCATCTCTTCTGCGCGCTATCATTGGTTACTCGCCATCTTTTTTTGACAATTAATCACGAACTTCATGAGCTGAACGAGCTGTTGGGAGAAAATAACCAATCTGAATTCCCAAACCCGTTCAATCACTCCAATAATCGAGGCAGAGTTTCTCTGGCAAGACATATTTATTCGCTCCGAAAAGCATATTCTAACATCCAAGATGCATGTAGTAGTATCAACAGCATTTTCAGCAACGTGCTTCTCATCTATTACGCCTTCATCGTCATAGAGTTTATTTCCATCCTCAATGGAATACTGATTTTTCTCACGCGCCCGATCCAACATCAAAACATCTTCTTCATGATGATGATGATAATCGGTGACTTTGCGATGGGCTGTTCGATTTCGCTGGCCGGAGGAGCGGCAGCGGCTGCCGGAGAAGACACTGCGGCGGAGGTCGCTGAGCTTCTGGTGACTGCGCGGGGAAGACGCGCCGAGGAAGAAGAGCTTCAGCTGTTCTTGTTGCAGCTGCGCTCGAGACAGATGCGCTTCTACGCGGGCGCAGAAGGCCTCTTCCCAATCAACCTGAGCTCCTTCGTCAGTCTCCTCAGCTCCATCGTCGCCTACTTGTTCATAGTGTTCCAGTTCACGCAGCCGGACATCAAAGACGTGTGGTGTACAATGTGCAAGAATGACCAATGTGACCAGATCTGTGACGGTTTCATGAAATGGGGAAATTATAATGTCATTAATGTTACGGAAGTGCACGTGCAAAATTTCACTAATTAAGATTCTTTTTCATTATCATTAAATGTCTTAAATATATAAAACTCTTATTCTTGATTCTTTTTACATTGAAGTACTCACGATTTTCACATACATTGCTCGCATGAATTTTGTGGCTTTCATTCAAATATTATTCCTTACTAATATCCATAGGGGCAGTTCATAAATTATGGAATGTGCCTTGGGGTTGAGGGTTTTTGATCAGGGGCACACCCAGATTTATTCTTGTTCTTCTGGAGGAAATTTCAGAAAAGAGGACAAGACCTTTTCCAAGACCTATCTGGTAAAATTTTTGTTTCTTATCTCAAAACTCCATTTAAATAACCCCTTTTATAAGAAATAATATGAAATTAATTTTTGTTAATTTTTCACATTGGACCATATTATTATATATTACTGACATAATGGCTTCATAGTTTTAAAGTTGTATTTTACATCTCTGCAGACAAAAAAACAACAAATGATTTACTCACTTACCTTCTAATCTATTAATTACATTTATTTAAAATAAACAATTAAAAAATTCAAATTTTTGTCTTGTAGAATAATTTTTAAATTTGAGGTTTGATGGAGGGGTTGGAACCCTTTAGCCATAGGTGCTTGCCTATTTCTGGTACCATTACACTGTGTTTTGATGAGGTCTGTCCTTTTGTGTTAAATAATGCTAAGTTCTGAAGGCTGTATTTTATTGGGTGTTTCCAACATTAAAGTTTGTCACTGTAATCTATGTTCTTGACAAATGGTTTGGTTTTTAGATTTTGAATTAATAACATTCACCATTGATAACTGAGGTAATATCATAATTAGTTCTGGGGATAAAACTAATATTAGAAAAACATATCTTTTCACCCAAATTTAGGACTACCCCTTGAAAACCAAAATATGGAAGAATCCTTTCTATGTAAATGTCTTACAACACAACAGCAACATCATCTCAAAATTTCTATTTTCCATATTCAGTAATTTCTCTCTATGGATGAATCAGTTTGCATAAAACTGAATTTATCTATAGATTGACGTACAGTATATGAAATGTCAAATTTCTGACAATGTAACTCATTCTATGATCATCTTTGGGATTTGAGCTATTCAAAATAAATTGTAGATATTAGTGCAGTAAAAATTTGGGGTTAATAAAACAAAAGTGTTAATGACATTCCCACCCAAGGAAAATCTGCAGAGAAAAACCGGAGTAAAACCCACACCAGGATGGGACTACAGATATAATGTACACAACCGTGCCAAGGTTGCATACAGTTAGAAATAGACTATCAAGAAACAAAAAGGAGCAAAATCAACATGCATGAAAAAGGATCAACATGCATGCATCTTTTTCCTTTTTTCTTTTACCTTTTTTCAAGACAGTGATAGGCATATATGTTGATTCTATTCTTACACAGTTGGATACATCTGCAATTACATTTGTACTTCAAATTTGTCCTTTCTAAGTAACTAGTGGCCAAATCTTTATTAAACTTTTACAAGAGCTGTTATTTTCTCTAATTATCATATGGGATTGAATTGTGGGGGGAACATGGGATTGAAACCTGAAAGATTTATTGTGCTACAGAAATCTAGCATTAGAATAATATTTTTATCTTACCAATATGAAATCATGTAAATCTCATTCAAAAAGCCCAAATTATTCTTTATCTCCTCCCTCCATATTTAAAAAACTATACTATACATAAGTTTATACTGGCAATGATATGAAATTTTTCATCTCTGTTTGAACAATACACAATTATGAACTGAAACCATTAGGAAAAGGTACCACAAATTTTTCTGTAATAATTACAGAAATCCTATGTCAATTATAGATACATATGTTGTCACCACAGGATTTCCAGAGATATTAATAAACTTTATTGTAATAAAAGAAGATGCAAATAGCATGTGACCATGTGGCGGGCCATGAACTAAATTAAACTCTGGAAACAAACAAGGGCTCTATTCTGATAAAGGTTCCAAGGGCAGTGGAGGATCTAATATTTATAAAAGAAGTTATCTAACAAACATCTGCTGATATCCATTCATTATTTCCAAAATCAATCATAAATATTAAATATAGTAAAACCTCAAGATGAATATTAACAAAAGAATTAATGACATTCCCGCATATGTATAAATCCGCCTCTACCTGAAGGAAAACTGGAGAAAAACTTAAACCCACAGAGATGATGTACTGAACCATGTCAAGATTGCATATAGTTAGATAAAAACTATTATGATTAAAAGGGAACAACTACAACAAAAATTTTGGTAATATTGGACAAAGATTAGCACAAAATATTAAATCAAATAACACTATAGATCCTAATAACAATATCAATGAACTTCTTAACACCAAGCACTTAAAGCATACTAATTAAGTTGAATATAGAAGGATAATTAACCAATTAGGAAGAAATATAGGTGGATAAGATTCTATACATGCTAATACATTAAAAGCAATTGTTTGTTAACTGTGCCAACAACAAATATATGCAATCTCAATTTTTACACTGAAACTTACCCTGAATACTTTACATAGCAAAGGTACAGAATGCAGGTTTAGTGATGAAACTCTTCACGCAGATTGTTGACGGTGTGAGTAACAGTATGTTCATAAAGTTATAGTTACTACTGCATGAATTGTGATGGTTGTGAGGTGGAGATTGCTGTTTGTGCACGCTGGGGAAAATAACTTACTACAAATTACAGGTAATAAATTGGGTTTCAAATATTCCTAAATTATTTGAAAAAATTCTATACTAAGAATATATAATTTCCTGAAATGTAATGTGATAGACTATCACCATTGCAGCAGAAATGTAAAGGAACCAATAATGCCATTAGTACAATTGTTGAATATGTATATGATAAATAGGATGAAAGTAAAACTTAAATTGCCATTTTCTTTGACTTTGCAATGGCATATGATATGGTTGATCATAAATGACTGTAAAGAAGAAATTATTCAACAATGGTATAAGAGGTTCAATTCTTAATGTAACTTACAAATAATTTATCTTTCAAATAGCATTATATAGTTAAATATCTCAACAAAATAGGGAGTTGAGTAGGGAGAACCTCCATGCATCGATACTTGTCCAACTTTTTTGTACATATAAATATTTTTTGGATACATAAGTGATATTTCCAATACAAATAGTAATGAAAACAGTATTATAATATCATATGCTGATGTTTGTATATTATTAACGACAGGGGATACATGAACTAAAATAAAAATAAAGGTCAATAATCTTTTAAAAAACATAAATTTGACTTGGATGTAACAGGGTATCATCATACACAAAAGAACTGTTAATATTACCTTTACTAACCACATTAACTCCATAACTGTTGGTTTCATTGTACACATTGGACATCAAAAAATAGTTAATGTTACAGAAAACAAATATGTAGATATATTTGTATTAGGTATATTATATTGAAGACTCCTTCAATGGGACCATCATATTAGTTACCTTAGCAAGAAAACAAATTGTGATATATAAGTGATTTGTGATCTTAGTAAGATGTTATTGCCAAATAATTTGTTTGGTCCCGTGGTTGGTCTATATATACATATATATTACACTACAGTGACCAATGGTATAATAGCATGGAGTTCCACAAACGAAACAGCTTTAAGTACTTTAAATAGAATTCATACTAAGATTATGGAAAAATTTAAAATGGCGGATGACACGGAAAAGTTACCGCTAATTTTATATGAAAAATGTTTTAGGAACTCTGGCAAAGCAATATCCTCACTCACAAAATTATATTCAAAATACTCAACAAATTACAAGAAAGAAGAGTATTTCACTACTAAAGAGAAATAGCAACGGAGGTCAGATGAATCATATTTATCTTGCTACATACTATTTCAACAAAGTCCAAATTGAATTTAAAAAATTAAAAAAATAGTCAATAAAAACTACAAGAAAATATTGAGTAGTACTGAGAGAAATGTTAATAATTATCAAAATTTTGAAACTGTATTTGCAATTTTACTTTGTCACGCAGTATGCAAGTTCCTTTTTAATGATAATTTTTTCATCTTTAGCAATACAGACTGTACACAGATAATAAATCTTTACGTACATCTCTGGGGCATGCAGCAAACATGTAAACTGGTGAATTTATAATTATTGTAACTGTGTTGAATAAATAAATAAATACCTAATCAATTGTTTTAGAATTTTTTAACAACAAAAATTTGACCAAAAATTATTTTTGAATATTTGGAATGAGTTTTATCTCTTATCAACCGTTGACAGGTAATAAGAGACATATACATTTTCCCTATCTAATGTTATGTAAAAATAAGTGAAGCAACAAAAGGCCATTTTGAATACATAAACCATTCTGTTATGAAATGATATGAATTTTAAAAAATTGTAGTTGTTCTCAATATTAGATGTTAAAAACCAATTTTCATAATTTGATTCTTGAAATTTGTTCATTGTAATATTTTATATAAAACGATGTACAAATATACATTTTTGTTTTTCTCTGGAATCTATGTACATCAGAAATAAGCATAATACACAATACAAAATAATTAGATTGCCTTTAATTTTACTAAGATTTTAAAAAACTCAGTTAAAAATTAAAGAAACCTGTCATAAAAGATTTAACTTTTGTGAAAAATAATTTTAGTACTTTAAAATTAAATTATGTAATGTTTGAAAGATGGAGAAATACACACACTCACTCTTGTGTTTTGACACTCTTATAATTTTCTTTCACTTAATATTCTTTTACTAATATCTTTCTTACTGTTTTTAGGCTTGTGAAAATGTCACATTGGTATTGTCATCACAACTATTACTTATTATATAAATTAATTCAATTTTTCATCACAGTTCCCAAAGTTAGCTTTATTTAGTTGTTGCTTATTTTCCCATCGCTACTACCCTTTTGACACTGGTTTCCTCTAAGTTTAGAATGAACTGTCAAGTTTTGATAACAATGGTAATTATATGGTGATTCATTTTGGCATTCTAAACAACAAGGACCACGTGCCAGCTGCTGGTCACCTGTTGTAGTTTCTAGTTTCTCAGGTCCTCTAGATGGGTTGAAATGTTTTGCTCTTTCTGCAAATTCCAGGTGAGATTTCACAATCCTAGTTCCTGATACAACTTGACATCTGCATAATGTAAACCCAGGAATTGCCACTGTACATTAGGATATTTTTAAAATCACATTTTAAATTGTTAAAAACTCCATGAAAATTTGACCTGGCACATGTTTTACTCCCATTTTTCTCTTTTAAATGAGAATATCCCCCATGATCAAAAGAAAAACAGTTCTGCAATGATAGAAGAACATAACCATGGACAGAAAAATAAAAATTCATTTTTGTAAATTTAGTATGAGGGTTAATCAATAGCTACCAACTATATTTTCATAAAATTTGGTATTAGCTTAATTGTTAGTTGAAGTCTGTATGTTATTCTCATAACAAAAATTAAGAAAAGACTTCACATTACAAGAAAAATATAATCCTCAAACATGCAAGTAACCATGATGTTCTCTTGTTCACTGAAAATAGGAGTTATGTTTATCAGAAACTTTTAATTTATAGTTTTAGAGTTCTCCATTGTATGTAATTAGAAATTTTTAAAAGTGCAATGTCCAAACATTTGTTGTTTTTACCTGCTGACATGCATCAGTGTAATTTAGAGGCAACAGTTTATAAAAGAAGCTACCAGAAGGATACTTTGCTGGTAGAGTTTATGCAAGCAACAGCATCAAGAACCACTCGAGATTATAAACAGTAAGCACTATTGCCAACACCACCAAATGGAGTTATAAAATACCAGGGATGAGGGGTAGCAAGAGCAGGAAGTAGGGAGGTAGCATTCTTCCACAAGGCTGTGAGCATTCTTAAATAACAAGGATAGAGAAAACATAAATGATAGAATATGACATTGAGAGCATTTTTTTATCACTGAAAGACTCCTCCCATTGAATTTATGAACCAAGATGTAAACTTGAAATGTAAACTTAATTGTTTCAACTGAGTGACATACAGGCAAGGATTTCTGAAATCCAACTTCTTTTCAAGTTTTTTAAGTAGGGTGTTTGTATATTCAGTGACTATATATTAAACATGTGTTAATGGTTAATTGTGTTTATCAGCAAATTATAAAGGATACAAAAATTAATTTTAAACTCAATACTTTCTCGTAGTTTGAAATTAACTTAAAATTAATGAGTTTTTTTCTGACCATTAACTTTTAACTATTAATCATAGATTTTACCTATTAATCATAGATGTTTTGAAATTGCAGTTCCTACATTGAGGATCATGAGGAGGTGAATTTAAATAAATAGGCAGGAAAGCCATTCAAATTGCCTGAATATTCATCATACATTTGCTCCACAAATTCATGTGAGAATCTAAACTATATTTATTGAATTTATTTTTATGAAATTTACTCACCAGAAATATTGTAAACTTCAAAAAGCATTATTAATTAAGTTACAAATAAATGACCCAGGAAGCATGATCAGTTTTCTTTTTCCAATTTTGAAAAAAGATAATGTTTTATTTATTTTTATTATTTTAATGAATTTTACTTGTTAAAAGCATATAGAACCACAAACACCAAAATTAAAATGTTATAAGAAAAAATGGTCTTTAAAAGGGTTAAATTAATACAATGGAACATATATTACCGCATATCTCAGCAGTTAAAACGATAGTTGAATCATAAAAAAGACACCAAACTCCAGGGTCATCTTATAGGACAAAGAACAAAAAATAATTAAATTGAAATTCATGTAAATTAATACCATTATAAAATAAAACAAATCACTCACCAATTTATTTAAAATCCTGAAAAATCCTCACATTCATAACCTAAGGGATATAACTTCTCAAGTATATCCTCACTTTCTTTGTTGTGTAGCTTGTCATATGGGTCCAATTCTATTTGTAATAATTGATGACAAAGAGGAAATTGACCTAGCCTATTGAATTCCAAGTTAGTCATAACAAATCGTCCTCAGTGTTATCCATAGCATTAGAAATCCTACAATTTAGTATATGATAAAACTATAAAACTTTGACAAAAATTTATACCTCATCTTATCTTAAGGTCATCTTCTCTGTGGAAATACACATATATCTTATTAAATAGATATTATATACACATAAGTTGTCATTTTTCTTAAATTCAAAGTTACAAGAATAAAATTTATTTTATCTTACAAGGATAATATGAAACAAGAGAATCACCAATTTTGGTAGTAATAAGATAATTTTAAAAGTTTCAACACCTAAGAAAACAAGAAGAAAAAAAATATTTTGAGAAAATGTTTTATTATTTTAATACTGTTGGAATGTTATCAAGTCAACATCAGACTCAGGAACTTTTTAAAACTTTGAATACCATTGTCAATGAATATATATATGACATTTGATCACAAATCTTCTCCACATTGTAGGGACACATTCTATTCATATGATATGTGATAAATCTCGACCAGGTGAAAATGGAACGAGCTGGGAATTGAACCCTGGACTCCTACAATCAAAGCAGGGGATGTGTGTCAAGTCTTCGGGGCTTAGGTTGGGGTGGAAATGGTGTACTGTTGTGGAAGGTAAACAGGTGGTGTAGTGGTGACACACCTGTGATCAAAGCTGGAGCCCCGGGTTTCATTCCCGGATTGTCGCCATTTTCACCTGATCGAAAGTTATCATACTATTGACAATGTTTCAATCTGTCATAGATCCTCACCAAATCATTTGAAATATATGTCATTTATGTATACAAAACACAATACTTCATAACATTCCCTATTGGAATATTCATAAATGCCAACCATACTACTTAACAATATATTTCAACAGACTTGACAAAGATATAAAGCTGATAAAAATATTGATCTTTTGATCGAAATAGACCAGATTATATTTGAAAAGATTTAATAAAGTTTCAATTGACACCTGCAAGTACCAATTTCTCTATCATTCACTTGAGGTGTCCCAAGGAGATACCCTTCATTATATGTTGAAGGTATTTTGTAAGTAGAATGCACAAAATAATATCAATATTTCTGAAGCATTTTTTAACACTTCAGTTTCTGAATCAGATTAGGTACATTCAACATACTTACATAGTGCATCAAGAAACTATGAAATATATTGTAGTTAGAATGTTTAATATAGCAAATTAAATTATTAATATCAACTATATGACTTTTTATTAGGTAAGTGTAAACAAGAGAATATTTATTTTCACTAAGAAACAATTTTTTATGTACCACATTATTTGTTTTCAGTAATATTTATGATTTTTCCTTTTTCTTTCATTAAACATTCATTGATTGATAATTATGAGAATGTGTGTTTGAAAGTAATCATTACAATATAATGGCGAACACTTCTGGGGGGAACTTTGTAGAGTGTTAATTATTACACTCAGTAATAAAAATTGTTTCGCCATATAGCTCTTGCCTCAGTGATGTCAAAAGAGGCATATTTATTTATACCATATCATTCATATTTACATGTACTGTACAATACCGTGTTAAGATTGAAAATCATCACCATTAGGTTAACATTGGATTACGAATAACAACAATATATTATCAATGCCTGGGAGATACCCATGGTTGTTGTCTGGATAGGGAAATGATTCAGAGATGTCTGGGGATAAAACTCTCTAGCAAGCTTACTGGAGCGAAGTAAGTATATTAGATAAAATAAAAAGAAGAAAAAATAAACAATAAAATTGTAAATAAAGGATCACTAAGAAAAGTTACTTAATGGCAAATTATTTGGCTATAGATGTATTATTTTGTAATTTGTTTAATTGTGGTCAAAAATTATGTACATTGAAGAAAATTTCTAAATTTAAAATCAATAATGTCCCTTGAATTTGAAGTGCTGGCAAATAAAAATTGCCCTTTTCTTCACTAAAATATTATTGAAATTATCAATCAATAGTCAAATAACATGAAATATCTCTTGATTATCTCTCATATTCTGATCCATTAAATTGTCTGGCAAGAGTGTTAGTGACAGTTGTGGAGAACATGAGAGAATACTCTAGGACAGCTCTGTGCTTGAATCTTTAGTTGCAGATCATGTTTGGTATTCTATAAGTCAGTGCGATATTTAACAATGCTGTCTACCAGCATAAACATTATGATTCACCCTGGAGGTGGCAGCATTGTGCATTTTCATATTAAAATGTATTATCTATTGTAGTAAATTAGTTTATTGTCCTCCACATGACCATATGCAGTTTGACAATAAAATTTATTTATTTATTTTAATAAGTAGTCTTTTGTTTCTTTTAGAAGTGAGAAAGGACACTATTTCTACTTCCGAGTTATTTCCTGTTAAAGTGGATCATAGTAGCATATATATTTCCTTTTACAGGCTTTTTTTAGCTAATGGGCAAACATTACTTCAATTTTGTTTTTATAAGGAAAGTTTGTTTGAAAAATCAAACTTGCAAGTTGCCAGTTTTTGGATATTTGAAAGGGGTTTGAGCCTTTACAAAACCCAGGTGCTAGTGATAAGCCATGAATGTTTTGAATGAAAAGAATCTGGCCATTGACATTTCCATAAAACAAACCAGCACTACTTTTCCTTATTGTCAATAATAATTGTCAAAATTAAAGATAAAAATAAATATACCTCTCTATATTGTCAATAATTGTCAAAATTGGTAATAAACATAATTCTACCTCTCCTTATTGTCAACAATAATTGTCAAAATTAAGCATTAATTTCAGCCAATGTACCAATAATATTTCATGGAATGTATATACATCCTTATAATATGGCACCCTAGAAATCTTCATTACAATGAAAATAAATAAATAAATAAATAAATATATATAAACCTGTGAGGTCCCTAATATTCTTTCTCAGAATATAATGACATTTCCTTGACAATTTGAAAGAAATTCTCAATTGAAATATGAATAGACTAGCTCACTGCGCTCCCCCTCCCCCTCCCCCTCCCCCTACCCCCCTCTCTCTATTTTTTTCTCTCATGCAAACACTGTTGATGAGTTTACGAGTGGGAAAACAAGTATAGATATGAGACATTCACGTCATCAGTAATTTTGTCTTCAGATAATATGATAATGTATTCTATATTTTCTAATCCAATTTGCGAAAAAATATTTTAAATTAAAATGTATTTAAAGTGAAAAATATACAAATCTTCAGGTATTCCAGGCAACGTTTTGTTGACGTGTATTTTTCTGCTTCTTCAAAATGTTTCTGAAACATCTCTGAAGCATTACTATGTGCTTTATAAATTTTATATTTCAAAAGCCATTAATGATTAGTTCATAATAACTGCTTTATTAGTGATTCTAGGCAAATGAAGTTAATTAACCAACTAATAAAGTCATATTATAATTACATCTGTAGAGAACATTAAATTATGAAATTAAATGACTCTTTTTTCACAGACTCGATTTATTTTCAATTAAATATTCTTTACAATGTTTCAATCCCCCTGATTGTCATCAGACAACCACTTTTTAAAAAATTATGATAACTGTTTAGTATCAGAAATTTAGCCAAACCATTACAGTATTTTGTTTAGTTTAGTTAAACAGTTGCCTGATAAGGATCCACAGTAGGAGTTGAAACATTGTAAAGAATATTTAATTGAAAATAAATATCTAATTAGGTCACTTAATTTAATAATTTAATTAATAAGTTGATAGTCATAAGAGGATAATCACATATATGATGAAATTAGAAATAAGTATTAAAATAGAAAGAAAATAAAAGAAGAGAAATCACCACAAAATGATTGAAGCTAGGGACCGAAAATATAAAGGGAGGACAATCCCCCACCCCACCTCAAAAAATGAAATTTCAGGACCACCTTATACATTGGGGACGCTCTCATTCTTTTTATATCAGCAGCCGCCGATGTGTCCGCGGCTCCGACGTGCTCCACAAAGGGGTTGGAAGGAAGGGGTGCGGAAGGTGTGGCAATGGCGAACGGCGCAGGTCCTCGCAGAGGGTGCCGCCCTTCCGGTGGCGACCACGGGCGCACGCCACCCCATCCCCTTCCCAATCCGTCCTTATAGCTCTCCTCCCATCTGGGGTTGCCGTGCGTGTGGAGTACACGCACGCGACTCTCCTCAGGGCCCAGCTACAAGAGTGCATAGAAGCATGTGTGTTCATTCAAAGGATACGTCACTACCACGTTACTCAACGAAACATTTTGAAACACATATTTCTTTCTAAAATATACGGGGTTCCTCGGGCGATAAAAATAATTTTATTTAAAGAAAAAAGTGCATAACATGGTCCAAACTTTCACAATTAATAAATTATCATTCTCCCAGCATTCAGCACCGGCAACGTTTTTATTAAATTATGGTGCCGTTACGGCATCCTAAGAGAGATTTCGGGAGTGCTCTCTTCTCCACCCGTCTATTCCACTTCATCTTTGTCCACAAATTCCTCAGATGTTTTAACAAAAATATTTGCCAATGATGAACACTTGACCATCAAATATTTGTTCAAAACATAAATTCAATAAGTCCGTAATATAAAAATTGTTGGTAAAGAAAAAAATGCGGCGCTCCTGTGGTAGTATTGTAACTTCACGGGTTATTCAATGTATTTATGGTTATCTTATCCAAGCGTTACTGTGATATTCGCATAATTATTTTGTTACGAAATATTTTAAAACTTTTGAGTTCGATACTTTTTCAATATATTTCAAACACAATGTTAGTTTGTGGAACAGTCTCTTTAACACGTCGAAAAAAAATCTTGTTTATTGCTTGACCCACTTTCCAACAAAGAAAGGGGGGGGAGAAAAAAGAGGTTTATTCCATGATATTTCATTTGAACGAAGGTCAGAAGTAATGAGTACTTCTATTTTTCTGCTTTATCAATTACTTTACCTTACTGGGATCCGTACTAATTTCCCTTATGTAATAGATATTCAAATCAGTGTAGTTAATGGAAGGCAGTTTTATACTGTTATTTCAACAACATCGTACTATTTTTTAACTACTCTTTTGACAACAATGTCAATTACACAGTTGATCGTTCACATTGATTTCAGCTTCAAATGCGGCGGAATTGCGAATTACCTGGTGTTACCGCCGTTGGCAGTTCATAACGATGGGATTGAACCGAACAGTTAATATTCCATGGTTCTATACAATATAAATAATGAGTGTGCGCATGTGAATTTTTAGCAAGATGTATTTTGCTTTTAAGAAGCAAATGAGAAACACTGTAGAATAAATATTACACATGTAAATGATTGAAAAAATCGCAAACGTTGAATCTCATATTTTTTTGTTACTTTTTACATGTCTCATAATAATCGGGATAAAGGTTCGTTCGAGAAAAAGGTAAATATTCTGCAAAAAGATATACTTTTTCACCCTAGTTTCTTAATCATCTTAATAATAACCACAGCCAGGATGTGTAACCGTAGCTTTTCTCTTTTTATGTGGAAGAGTAGCTAGGAGTACGGAATTTCTAGGTGGTTTTTGTCAATGCTATCTAGCGGCAGGATAGACTGACTCTTATCGCGCAAGTAGCGCTACCTTGCAGGCGGTCTATGAACTTGGTTATGTTTCAAGAGAGGGAGGCAGTAGTATGCTTACAAATGTACTAATACCAAGTTGTAACCCATGCTAGAAAGAACACTAAATAAAAAAACAGGTTTGAGTCTATTATTTTGAAAAGAAGGGATCCCGTGATCCAACCGTCACTTTTCGTATGTTGGCGTTCTTTGATCAATACCTGTGTCCTTCAACTAAAGTACGCCATGTTTGAAGATCAAATTGGGTGGTGCTCACAAAAAGCGATAAAATAAAAGAGCACTAGGTATAATTTCTTTTCTATTTACACTAAAAAATATTATTATTTCCCTTAATCGTTTAATAAAAGTCCTGCTTCACTCAAGTTTCATTATTTTTTGTCAACGTATGTTAAAATTAAAAGTGGTGACTATTTATGCAAAGAATATTTATTAAAATATGCAGTTTATAATATTGCTAGTCTACCCTTCATTATGTTATTTGCCGTGCATCTGTCTCGGGAGATGTGTACACCAAACATTTCGCGTGATTGGCGTCTACGTAGTCATGATACAAATGGCTGGTATTAACAACGAAACTTTTTTTTTTTCCATAAATAATTTGAAAATGCACTGAGAAAATTAGCATTCTGTTATGAGATTTAAAGGTATGCTTTTATTATCCAACCGCATGAATTGATCTGTCTTCATTAATTGAAGCAAAATCCTTTCTCTTAATTAATTAATGTCTTAGTCTTTAAAATATTAATGTGTTGTTTTTTACTATTTTATGTTATAAAGATATGCAATATTTTATCATTAACTACATAGAATAATTCAGTGTTTTCAACATAAGAACTAGCTATAAGAGACTATCAGACACGAGCTAGAAAATATTACATGGAAAACAAATTTTAGAAATGTTAATACATTATGAAATAGACGTCGGAACGTTTTTCAAAGCGTACATATTTAAACGATAAAAGAGATGGATGCGAGTTTGTGGGAATAAACCTTATTTTAAATGTAAATATTCGTGTTATTAAATTAGAATAAAGTCTAATAGTTATATACCCTATAATTACTGTACATGTTGTCCGATAAAATGAATCAAAAACTGAAGTAATTATAAAATTACATCCATTTACATGGAAACTATTTTATTTGTTTAAAATATTGATAAATATACTTTGCATAAATGAAGTAGGACCATCGCTGAACCGGCAGTAATAGATATACCAGCTGTGACGGTCAGCGGGGTTTATCGGACCTTTGGCAGATAGGACACACAATATACCTGAAGTTAGGCTGCTAAAACCCGTGGAAAAGCTATGTGTGGGTGTTGCAGCGTGCAGTCTCAAATGAGTGGAGCTACGCTAGGCCATCCCCCGCAGCAGACATATGACAATTCCGCACTTTCGCNGGTGGGGGGTCAAGGGGGTCATGACCCCCCCCCCCTAAAAACCCATAGAGAATGGGTTTTAAGTCACACAAATGCGTTTATGATTTTCAAGAGGGTGAATTTTGAACGATTTTTAATCACTTATTAGTACTGCAGTATATTTGTAAAACCAATTTAGCAACGCACAACGTGCCATATCCAGTTAGATGAAGTTGTAGTGGCGGCGATCGTGGTGTAATTATGGTTGAGAGTGCGACTGTTGATGAGAATGACAAGATACGCTCATGGGAGGAGAGTCGTCATCAGACGTTCATGTGTTATGAATAGTGGTTGTGTTTTCTCGCAGGGGCGCACCCAGGGGGGGGGGTCTTAGGGGTTTGAGCCCCCCCCCCTCAAGTATCAATTTAAGAATTATTCTGTTAAACGAAAAAAAATTAACTGTGCCAAATCGAAACTACATAGAGCATAATTTTATGATTAAAATTGATTTATAGACTTATACGAAGGTTATGCAAATTCTCCGACTTTGAGTAAACTATTATCCTCTGAAATTTTTGACGAACCGAGGTTCCATTCACGAATTTTCCGCTCTACCAGGATCTCTGTAAATCTCACAACGTAAACAGAAATATCAGCTTACAATCCCTTCGACATTACATCCGGCCTTCTCAATTTGTATAAGTCTTACGCACTGAGGCGATATCAAGAATATTTCTCGTTCATCCAAATACATTAAAACATTTTTAGTACCCTCGGGCGGGGTTCCTCTTGGGTAAGACTTACTATAATTCATAGGGCCGATTTTCCATTAGAAGAGGTTTTTCATTATATGTTTATGTTACCATGCTGATCTGTTGCTAAATGATTTATCATTCAAGATTAAATATAGGTACTTAATTGAATTATTAGTCGTTCTTGTAACGTTAGTATGAATAATTGTGTATTCACACGAAAAATTTGATCAAAATTCCTGATAAAAATATACGAAGATACGTAATTAAAGAGTACCTAATCTGCACACTTCCTGAATAATGTCTCTGAGCGTTTTTATTACTATTTAAAAATAATACGATTTAACTGCTGTTTGAACAGAATCATTAGTTGTAATTAGTGGGCCATTCCAAATTTCATGTTTCGTCCAGAGATATGTCATCAAATCAAATTTCATGTTTCGTCCAGAGATATGTCATCAAATCAAATCAAAAATAAATTCAAGCTTGATTTATTAACATGATGTTTTAATTTAAAACTCATACTTCAATATTCACAGATCATTTTTCAGGCACTTGGAGATAGCGCTTGGTATATTGTTATCAATAAATTGGATTTTTAGTCGTATAATCTTGCGTAGAAAATTTAATTGCACGCTCCGATTAAAATTGCAAAAAGGTAAATTTTTTAATATATTTTTTTCATGTTAGGGCAATTTTGAACATTTTTTGGTTAAATGAATTGATGCCCACTCGGTCAAAGTCAATGTCCCAGGAATTAATGACGTATTACTATTTCGCAATAGTGATAATATTCATCGCCCTAGAGTGTCAGCCACTCTTTGCCAAAAAGGACCGCATCATTCGGGAATCGTTCTATATAATTCCCTGTCCAAGAATATAAAAGATATTACGAAATTGAATATCTTCAAATCCGCGGTTAAAAACTACCTCCTGCACCAGTGCTTCTACACTGTAAAAGAATTTATTGATTTTAATAAAAGTTAAATCCGTCTTGTACTTTATCACGCCATTGCTGTAGCACTTTTTA
>NNCF01127755.1:166066-230277 GCA_002313205.1 Laupala kohalensis | reverse complement strand
AATTCTGTAGCCCCATCCTGGCCCGGGTTTTTCTCCGTTTTTCCTTCGGGTAGAGGCGGATTTCTTATACAGGTTCTCTAGGCTTTGTCTAGGGGCGTGTTTATTGTAACAATAAATCGTGAATTTAGTGTTTTTTCAATTCTTATGATTTTTAAACACTATACTCAGGTTAATTAAAGTTATACAAATTATAGTTCGATAATAATTTGTACATGTAAAATAAATCTTGTGTTACATTAGAAACATATTGACATTATATATGTATTATAACTCGCAGCTAACTTTTTATCTTATCTAGGAACTTTTGCTGAAATTTTTGAATCCGCCTCTGCCTTAGGGCCCTTGATCGGAATTGATGGGATGGTCCCTTGCTTGCTTCCGGAGAGTAAATTAGTTTATTGTCCTCCACGTGGTCATACGCAGTTTGTACTGGTTTTTGACAATAAATTTATTATTATATCAATTATGGGTTCAATAGAGAGGAAGAGTCCCAGTCGTATATACCACTTGTACTTAATTCTTCAAAAACCGCAGCTGCAGCGCCATCTTTCACCAGTAATTTTGTTCTGGTCCTTGAAAAATTAAATGTTTCTGTACCTTAAAAAGGTGAATAAAACTTGTGCATCTTTAATAACAATAAATATTTTGCATCTATTACTTTCCCCTGTCGCACAAAATTTTAAAAATAATCTAGAAAGTAATGTGTTATTGTACCGAACCGCATATAAATTAACACTTAGATGACTTAAACTTACAATTTGCTTTAGAATTTTCATTTTTTTTCAGACTGGGATGTATTTTTGAATGTTCTATGCCAAAGACTATTATTTTGTTAAGTATGACCCACACTAAAAATTAGTCTGTATCCGCCCCTGGCTCCATTGGTTTCATCTCATTCTTTATCTTTGACTGAGGGGGTTATATCTATGCGTAACGTTTCTCTTTGCGATCAATCTTTGCCACAAACTCTGCGAAAACAACATAATTCTCTTTTGTTTCTATCAAAGTCCTTTCTTCGCCATAACTAACATATCCAACTTGCAGTATTCTGATATAAAGAACACGAGACACTCGTGTGTGGGTCGGTCCCATCGTACGTGTTCAGGTGTTTCTGCATCTTGCTCACGGTCACACGTTTTATCATTTCTTCTTTTAAATCTGTACAGATAGCTTTTAAAATCACCACGTCCAGTCAGAAATTCCATGAGCAGCTTAGATGGATCGAACCATTGTCTTTTACCATGGACAAATCTCACATTCGGAATGATTTCGTATACGTCATGCGCCCTTCAGAACTGTCGCGTCTGTCCGGAGCTTCTATTAGAAATTGTATTAATTTGCTGCGAGCGTTTTTGATATCTCTTCTCTAGTGTAAGCTGTTCAACCCTGCTCCAACGAATAACGACGGAACCTCCGTTTGGCTGAGGAATTGAGAATTCTTCATGAAATGGGTGATATATAAACGACGCGAGAAAGAAAAATTACGAGTGATAAATGTTGTGGAATGAACGGAAATACCACGAGAAAATCTGCAGCAAATCCGCTTTCTACACCTCTCAAGCTCTACTTAGTTCAATTAGGGTATTGATAGCAGTGGAAGAACGCGAGTGCACTAATCATTCTGCACGAAATGCCCTAAATTAATTTGAGCAAGACATCGTATTTATCTGTTTGTATTATTTTTATACCTTTTTTGTATCTTTTTGGATCCTGGAGATCTCGGAAATTTGAAAGATATCTGACACAGTAGCAATAAAAATGAAAATAATGCAATTAAATGTATTGTAATTTTAAACATGTATGTTCTCTTTTAGTCCAGGCAATCGGGAACCAAAACGGGTTATACCAGGAAAATTTTATTTTGACTGATTCTGATACATTCATCACTGAATTCGAACTTTAAGTTTGTGTAAAGATATCACTGCTGCATTAATAAGTATTTTGAAAACACAAAATAAAACAACTTTGTTCCTTATCTACTTTGCGGTCCGACGCGAAATAACGCCTCTAGAGCGCGCCGCGTTTTCAGCTAAAAATACGAATTTTGCGCTGCGCTCCCGCTAAGCGCGCAACTATCACAAATTACGCGCTTTCACAACAGTTTACGTCCAAAACACATTTATAAAAAGCAAAATAAAAATACTATAAAATTACTCTTAAATCGTACATTTCTCTCGAATAAAAACTGTTCTGTATGCAGCTCACGCGAAAGGTGAATTTTACAGCACTATTAACTTTTTTCCCCTTTCATTTTTGACATTTAATTAAAAACCACTTCAAAGTTTATATTTTCAGGCACATATCCTGAGTTTGAGTTCACTCGTGTCGTTCCACACACAGTTGAATTACATCATTAAATAAGGTATTATTAGCGTGCAAAGCGCTTTCTATCTGACCTCCCGATGCGTTGTAATTCTGTCGCAAATTACGAAATACGATTTCGTTTCACCAATTAGGGATCAATGTCGTTTAAACGACAACAGCCATGATATTAGGAGAGAGAGTTTCGGGAATGTTCTTCGTAGGTATGCAATCCTTCTGTAACTCATCAGGGAGGGGAGGGTCTGAGTATAGGTGGACACTCCCTTCATTGATATGGCTAGGTGACGGGAGCGAAATTTTTTAACACTATGTTGTTTACATGTACTTACAAAGCAATTAATACAGAAAACTGTAATAATTAGGTTTAATATTACATTTATTTTAATTAACTTCATTGTAACGGGTAGTATTAGCAATAAGCAAATCGCGCTTCAATAAGGACACGATTATAGAACAAATTAGGGGAACCTCGGGAATGTTTTGCACGTTTGTGAAAAGAATGGCTCAGTGGTAGGAACGTTTTGTACTGAAGTTTGAAAATATAATTTCCATCAAAATAAAGATTTTGAAATCGCTAAAATAACAACGATTTCTAGAAACAATATTGTGCATCTTTGATGCGTTGGTACTCCGTATATTGACCCATTCCAGGAAAGGAAATTTTTGGGGTTAGCGAAACAGCAATATTTTATTTACCGATTAAGGATCATATGATCACACGGAAGAAAAAGAAAAGCCCTGTAACCAGAGCAGTTATGACGAATAGGAAATCATTTTATTACAGAGCAACCCATTTATAAAATTCTACTCGTAAAACTAATATAATTTGAGGGCTTTCTTTGATTCCTCAAGGTTTCATTTAAAAATTATCACAATCGTCTTATATAGTAACCCCAGCCAAAAATCCATTTTAATCGTAGCTCGATTGTCTAACTTCGCGCGGAAGAATTATGCACTGCGGGTGGATACTATCTGCATGCTCTGCGTTTTTTGATGGGTGAGTGTAGTTCAACAAAATCTTGTTCAGATCAAAGCTTGTGCAAAACATGTATACGAAGAAAATTTGTGTAAANTGGGTGAGTGTAGTTCAACAAAATCTTGTTCAGATCAAAGCTTGTGCAAAACATGTATACGAAGAAAATTTGTGTAAAGTTCGGTGTCACTTGATAGTTCTAGAGAAGGCGCGTAAAGTATATATAATGTTCCTATCCCAAAAACACTGCGTCGCAAAATCGTCGTCGACTCACTTATTTCATCCAACCATAAAAAATATTGAGATGAATCACTGTGAAATATTGAGTCTTTATAACCACATGTTTACCACAGACTCGTCTAACAGCTGGTTTCAGTGCTTTTCACACAAGACGGTTCTTAGCGTATCAAGGCGTAAAAATTTTGCAAAAATTGAGCACAAATATCACACAGTTAAATGTCATGGCGAGCTAATGACGTGTGTGCAGACTCACTCCAATCAAGTCAACTCAATTAAGAAACCACCCATCTTATAAAACTACCCAATTACCCCTTCTGTGTTAAGGGGTGAATTTTTCAGATGTTCTGAATCTGCTCAGGAGCGTATCGGATTGACAATGCTTCATTTCTTAAATGTTCTCCCACCGCTAGTAGTAACCGCCTGCTAGTCATCCCTTCAACACTTCACCTCTAACCGAAAATTTGGGATTTTTATGTATAAATTATTTTAATAATATTAAAAAGCATGTAAACAACACACTGTGTAAAAATGATAGCAAAATTGTAAATAAAACGTAAAAAGATGGAAAAAGAAACACATAAAAGTTTCCCACAATTTGGACGAAACATTTTCGCGTTTCTTCAACATTCGCATAGAGAAGTGAAGTGGTTCGATATACGTTGACCGAACCCCGTTGGAGGGAAGGAAAGAAAACACTCTCATTTCATTGTTTAATTTAGTTTCCACACAGGTCCACACACTGGTAATTATTTACATCCAATGAGATATATATGGTTACGTATAACGTATTAATGTATATAATGTTATGTGCCTGTAAAATAAATAAAAAGTAAAGAAAACATTTTTTTAAATGATGGAGGTAACGGTCACGAAATTCGGTAAACGTCAAGGTCGTAGAATGAAACTTGACAGAAAAGATTTTTTTTTAAATTGACTGTAATTGCCAAAGATGCCGGATTATAAAACTCTAGCTGATTACCCGGCGTTGCTCGGGATTTTTCTTAAACTAATCTTCTTTTACTCAGGAAAAAATAAAATATATTTATATTGTAAATCAAAATACTTTTACTTGCTGGTTTTCCATTAAAAACATCTACAGTATCACGATTTTTCAAATTCATAATAATTCAAATTTAGTGCAAAACTTAACTGTATAAAGTACACCATCTCGTGGGAGCCGCGCCGGTCGAATTTTCGCTTCCGAGACATGACGCGGCTGCACTATTTCATTGAAATTCTTGTAAAATCTAAATTATTCGTTGAAATTTTACGACTTAAAGACGTTTTTTATCTTTTTTAAATGCAAAAAAACAAATAATCCATTAAATTTGAAGATGATTGATTTTTTCCCTTAAATTACTCTCTTAAATTTTAACACTCCTATTTTTAATAACGTTTTATCGATAATTAGGATATTTTTTTAGATAGACATATGCTGGACTTTTTTGAAAAACTCTTTTGAGGCAAACAATATTGCCAATTATAGTTGTCACCAATCTCTAACCATTTACGCAGCGTAAGCAAATATAACTCTCTTTTTTTCGATATTATCGACATTTATTGTCTAAAACCATTTCTATCTTTCTTATCACACATTTTTAAAATAAAAGTTAGCCTATGTTCATACTGAACATCTGAGCCATCTCCTTGAAAAATTTCATGACAATAGCTTAGTATGAAACATACAGACATACTTTCTCATTTCTCATTGATGTATTAGTATGGATTACGCGATATAGAATGTCGCACTAAAGAGGGTTTACTGAAATTGACTTACGTTGTTTGGCACTCGCCGATTCAGATAAAATGAAACAATTTCCATACCCCAGAATACGGTTGAAAAGTTTCTTCAAACACTAATCCGAAATCTAGTTGCTTGTACTCGTAGTTGAGACGGCTATATCCGAAGCCCACGGTGCCCTTGATCTTCCAAGGCAGCGGGGTTCAATAATTCGAGATGATTCTTTGATTAGCCTGTCGTCTGCACGCGAGCCCCACAGTTCGTGTCTGATGGAGAGCTGCGTGTTTCGACTGCGACACATAACGGACATCGAACTCCCACATATTAGGCTCTTTATACTTTTCTTGACCCAATGGAGTTCTTATGGGAGTGGATTCTATGACGATCGAATGTCTAAGTACGTCACATGATAGTTTCTCATTCCCTTCCATAGTGACACAATTTTCTTCCGCTAATCTAAAATCATGCAAAACTGACGGACATCTCTTCCAAGGTATTATATCCGTCAGAGAGACCAACCTTAAGTACCCCCAAAAATATTTCAAATGACAGTTCGATCCATTCTCTATCCAGTGGCGATGAATTTTCATTCCCTTATAGCGCAAAATTTTGAATTATTTGACTTTAAATTACTATGGGCTTGTTTGGAGAAACTTTCGCCGTTTTTTTTTGTAAACTGGCAAAACTACAGTCTTTATATTGCTAAAAAACCTACTAAATCTAGCAAATTGAATCCAAACGTAAGGACCTTAAGATTTTAATACCTTACGGGGCATTTACAAGAATAATTCACCAAAAACTGTGGAAAATACTGATCGAACGGTAATGGCGGCCGCATCACGTGACTGAAGATGATGCGACCCAAGACAAAAGACAATTTAAATTTATTATTAAGTATTCATATCACAAAATAGTTGTCCTCATCGAATAGTAAAATCAGTATAATGAATTATTAATAAATAAGAACTACTTTAATGAATGTATTCCAAGTTTCGTGACTAGTTGTTAACTTGGTTTCTGTCAACGCGGATATAATACCTTAAATCGTCGATCTATCCCATCCTGGCTCGGGTTTTTCTCCGTTTTTCCTTCGGGTAGAGGCGCATTTCTTATACAGGTTCTCTAGGCTTTGTCTAGGGGCGTGTTTATTGTAACAATAAATCGTGTATTTAGTGTTTTTTCAACTCTTATGATTTTTAAACACTATACTCAGAATAATCTATAGTTCGATAATAACTTGTACATGTAAATTTACAAACATATTTGCGTTAAATTACAAACATATTGACATTATATATGTATTATAACTCGCAGCTAACTTTTTATCTTATCTAGGAACTTTTGCTGAAATTTTTGAATCCGCCTCTGCCTTAGGGCCCTTGATCGGAATTGATGGGATGGTCCCTTGCTTGCTTCCGGAGAGTAAATTAGTTTATTGTCCTCCACGTGGTCATACGCTGTTTGTACTGCTTTTTGACAATAAATTTATTTTATTATTATTATTATTATACAATTACGTTTGTGTACATTGACTCTGTTGACTCATCCTGGCCCTATTTCTTTTCACCGGTTCTCCCTCAGGTAAAGGCGGATTATATAGAATGATGAGAAGGAAATGCTATCTTCATTGCGTCAAGCCTTCCATCGTCATCTGCCCTATGGTATAAAAAGAAAAGAGACTGGTGGTAAAGGAAACTCATTTTAAGCTGGTCGCAGAAGTCACTGGTGGCAGATGACATATATTCATGAACAGACGTAAAAAGGAAAAACTGCTCTCAGGACTTATTTGTTCTAGCTATTTGAATCAAAGACTACATAATATTAAGCAAAACAATTTCAATTGATCAACCTTACGAAAGCTGCCTACAACGAAAAATTACTTACGTAATATACTCTTTAACTTGGTGTGTTTTTGCAAATTGGCCTTTGATGCACACTTTTGAGGGGAACATGTTTTTCTAGGGAAATGGTATGATACCGAAACTGAAATTCTTCATATTAATAGATATACCTGTTTTATATTATTTGCAAACGAATATGGCAGTTCACAGCATAGGACACTTCCCAGAACTCAACCGAACACTTCACCCCTAATGAACACACCGCCCGGTCTTCCCAGGATTAAGCTAAGTCGATGGACTCAAGATATAGAAAATGTTACTTTTTTATTAAACATTTAATTACCATTTTAATGTTATTTTTACAATGTAAAAAAATTGCAAATAAAAGGAGTAAAAACACAATATTTTTACGATAAAATTAAATGAAAGAAATAAAATATATGTTTATTTTATTTGTAAAATATTAATATATTTTTGTAGATTTGTATATAATTCGATAAAAGCGGACGACATGGTTGCTGGTAGACAGCTTGATAATTTATACTTTATAATAATTATGTTTATAGTTTATAATTCATTAAAAGAGTTAGTCTAGATAAACGATTAAACCTTAATTTCAAATTTGATAATAAACCCTTAATTTTGGCGTTACTATATAGTGTTTACATCCATTTTTTCGTAATTTAATGTAGACAGCAAAAATAAATTAAATAGCAATAAAATGTCATATAAAAAAGTAACATTTCCTATTTATTTGGTTCAGTGGGTGACCAAGAGCTTAACCCCTAAAAGGTGAAGTGGTGTGTTCATTAAGGATGGAGGGATCGGCACAGTTCTGGGAAGTGTCCTAAACTGTGGACCCCCACTTTCATTCGTAAATAACATAGAGCGAACTCAACAACTATTAGGTCTGAAATTTTTTCCAAATACGTTTTACAGCTTTTTAAAGATTGAAACTACCACGAAAACTTCGAAATCTGATGGGTGACATCTCCGGTTGGGGATCACACAAAAATATGAAATATATACAAGGTATGCGCCTGTATATTGATAAAATATAGTAAGGATTTTTTGTTTTATTTTTTGAGTCGAGAATGAACTACATTTTTGATGGACTGATTATTTGCTTGCGATTTCCAATTATTTTCAGTCATTGTTTTCTTAGGAATATATATATTATTAGTCTTTGATGATTGATTTGAATATATCAGCACTAAGCTACAGCTAATAGTAGATAATTAAAATCTTTCTAGATACGTGTGAAACAGTTACTTCAGTGCACACCGTATGTAAGGCACCTGGGTTCACACTTTAGTACATGGTGACGTGCCCCAGTACTTGCGCAATATGAGCCTGGATAGAAATAATGTACAGTTCTGGAAGGTTAACAGGTGGTGTAGTGGACTCGTAGATCACACCAGATGATCTCAGGTTCTATTCCCGGCTCATCACCATTTTCTTCAGGCTGCATTAATTACAAATCACTTTCAGTCTTAAAGTATTATATTTGCGTTGACTGAAGTTAAGTGTCCAACTATTCACGAAACTCGGGAACATTCACCAAACGAGTTCTAATTAGTTAATAATCCGTTCTATTGATTTTTACTATTGGATAAGGACAATTATTTTGTAATTTTAAAAGTTGATAATAAATTTAGAATGTCATTTGACTTTTTCTTTGAAATTTAGAATGTCGTTTGACAAGGGTCGCATAGTCTTCGATTACGTGATGCGGCTGTCATTTCCATTAAATGGGGATAAACACGGGGTTAGTGAACACCGCTTTTAATCATCGCTTCATGACGTCACGCAGTGGAATATATTGAGACAAAACCTGGCCAAAAGAATTTTATCTCGTGAATTTGATGGATTATGGTGAATTATCGTTTATATTTATATAAACAAATGCCATGAAAAGTTAAATGTATTTTTGATTCGAGAGGTTATGTATCATATTTACATAAACAATTTAAAAAAAAGCTCTATATAAATTTTCTTAACATGAATAATGGACATTTCTTTATATACTTAAAAATGATTTTTCACCATAACTCACCAAATTTACTGGGTAAAATACTTTTGGCCAGGATTCGTCTCGTTATACTCCACGAAGACGTGTTGAAAAACGGCGTTCACTAGCCCCGTATATGCGCCCCTTTAGAACAGTATATTCCATAGTTTTTGGTGAATTATTCTTGAAAATGCCGCGTAAGTTATGAAAATCGTAATATTACATTCTTATTTCTATTTGTTATGTTGTAGTAGTTTTTTCTCTACATGTTAAGCCAGCACTTTTGTCAATATATTAAAAGACATAAACCCGTGGAAGCTTCTCCATACACTCTCATAGTAATTTAAAGTCAAATAATTCAAAATTTTGTGTTATAAGGGTACGAAAATTCATCGCCACTTGATAGGGAGTGGTTCAAACTATCGTTTGAAACGTTTTTTGGGGGGTACTTTAGCCTAGTCTTGGATGTAATACCGGAACCAATATTGTTTAATTTTTCCTACAAATTTGTTTAAATAAGTTGTTTAATTACTGATTAATTTGATTTTTCCGGTGGAGTGAATAAGATCACTCTAGTTTACAGCAGTATTGGTAATTTGAACCATATTTAAGCGTAATTCACTACTTTATCTATCGATTCGATAGCAATATCTCAATTATTATCAGAATGAAACAAATTTACATTCTGATAAATACATGAATAAAGTGGAATAAGTATAAAGTGAAGTTAGTATAAATAAGTTGTCTGAACAAGATCAATTGAAATTTATATCAACCATCCCTCCAAGTTAAGCCGTATTATTTCTGAACTTCCATCCCTTATAATTAGAATGTTCCAAGGTTCCTACCCTAACAGTGTACTTCAGATGTTAAGGAATAGATAAACATGGTGTTCGATTTTCTTCCCTCTAAAGTGGGAAGAAACGTGAAGATAAACATACCCAGTCCTACTCGTTTCTGACCACAGTGGGGACTCCAGGTCATTTTGTCGTCTCACGGAAACCAATGTATCCTGCCCTTCCACATATTCAGTATGTGGAATTCTTCTATACGAATGGTAGTGGTGAGATGTTGCCAAATTTATGAATACGTTGTTGAGTTATTAAAAGGTTGATAAACATTAACACAAATGAACGAGTTAATTGACGTGTCTATCAAAAAAGAGGGTTGTATTTGCAATTACGTGAAATAAAACAAAAGAGTATTTCAAATCATGGATATTTATGATGTATTTTTTAAGTACTCAATTTCTGTATGTATTTTTTGTTTTGTTTCACTACGTTCTGTTATGCTTATTTTTAATTATGCTTATTGGCTGCCATGTTTTGTTTGTCTTGTAGCCCTGATGATGACCAACGTTAAAGGTCGAAACGTCAGTACGATTTGAAAATTTTCTTGTTTTATTTGACCTCAATGTAAAAAACTCATCCCTAATGCTTCATCTGCTTTTTTGGTTTTATAACCCAATACCACGAATGAAATGAAATCTGTTTTGATCTCAATCAATTTGTTTTCATCGCAATTCACTTTGCATAGTTTTTAGTTGTAGATACTATTAAAGGTTTTGTTCTTTCTGTTCATATTATTATTACTTCATTTCTACCGTCATTTAATACTTATTTATTTCAATGTACAGCTGGTTACAATGCAGTCAAGAGGTGTCTTTATGTTAATGAACCACACAACAACGTAGACTTTAATCTGTCTAACACCGAAGTAAAATTATTTAATGTGTTAAATAATCAGTGGAACAAGTTAATAAACATATTTAATTATACATTTACAACGAGGTGCTATGCAAGATATCATTACATGTGTATTACGAATAAATATTCAATGCGGTCATTTACTATTTCTAATAACAAAATGACTCAATACACGTACTATATTCTTGTTATATTATTTTAGAAAACTAATAATTTATCAAAATATTGGTAGGCATCTTAATAATGAGTCCGCAGGATTTGTCCTTACCTCAATCCAATACTCGAAATAATGATGTAGTACAAGTAAGTCGAAGTGACGGTTAAAATATAGAGTGAAACTTCTTAGTCACCATACTCATATACAAATGCGACTAATTGACTGACTAATCACAAAATCTTAGGAACTACAAAGCCTACAAACTTGAAACTTGGTTGGTAGGTTCCTTTCAAAAGGTAGGCATCCGCTAAGAACAGATTTTACGACAATCCATCCCTAAGGGGGTGAAATAGAGGTTAGAGAGTTATGTGTATATATCCCGTCATAACTATGGAACGCTTGGAGTATATTCAATCAAACTTGATACACAGATGACTGACCATCTAGAAACACGTTCTATGGGGGTACGACATCTCTAGAATCCCAAGGACTTGAGTGAGAAGGGGATGAAATGGAAAATTCTATATTAAATTTGAGATACAGTTTTCGGTGCCGCTGAAATGGATAAGGATACCCCCGATGCTGTATAAGTTCACAATTACTCCACATCAGAGATATATACCCCTAGCACCCCTGAGATAGGGGTGATAATGAGGGTAAGGTAAAAATAATAAAAAATGGCCTATATTAGTGTTGAATACATCACTTTTGGGGCCGCTGAAATGAAGGGTGACTCTCAATGCCACTTAAGTCCACGATCATCACTGAGGAATAAACATCCTTAATGTAGTGTCTAAGAAAGAGATGCAATGAAAACATAGTTAAAAACGACAGATATTAGTGTTGAGATCATAGTTTTCGCGGTCTCTAAACTCGGTAGTGATCTTTCCGATGACTTCTAAGTTCACAGTCAGCTCCTATACACCCCTATCGCCACGTAAGACTTATCGAGTCCGTAGTGGAAATGGGATGAAGGAAAAAAATTACTGAAAACGATCGATTTGCGTATAATTCATAATATGTCTCGAGATAAATAATCATACGTATGATGCCTTTAAGTAACCATTCAGACCATATGAGGTGTATCCCTAGAGGGGTTGTAATGATACTGACACGAAACATCAAAAATGGACAATATTATTGTCGAATTCCTGGCTTTCAGGATTGCTGAGATGAATAGAAACACTTCTTACGTTATATTATAGTTGGGACACTATTGTGAGAAGGTGGGGGATGGGACTGTTATGTAAAAAAACAAAACAATATTTGTATTATATCCATATATTTCAAAGGCTTTCAGCTGTAGAGTGACACGATGTTCTTAAAACACAAATTCAGTACCTATGGGGGATTAAATGCTCCTAACTCTCCTAAGGGTGAAGTGGTGTGCTAGGTAACGTTTCCCTTGATTTATTCTTTCTCCTGGGAAACTCAAAATATTTCATAGATGAAATTTGTTATAAATTTTTATTATGATGAATTTGTAAAATTAGATGCTATACATCTTTTTAAAAGCCAGAGAGTAAAATTATTTTTATTTTACAATATGTACTGATTTTATTTTTTCCTGCGTGGAGGAAGATTAGAATGAGAAGTATCCCAGCCACACCGGGTTATAAAATAGGATGTAAATTTTATACATATTAATTCTTGAATGGATTCTAGAATACTTCTCAGCTGTTAAAACAAACAAACACTTCTTAAAAACAAGGGATTGAGGATATACACTAGGGGGGTTCTTAAAAAATCACTTTTTAACATTTGGATGGGACCCACTCCAATTTTCTTTTGTGTTAAAATAACACTTCCATAAAAAATTCAGATTTCAAAACCATATTCTAGAAGTCGAAACTAAAATTTAAATTTTCAAAATTTTGAGACTGGAAAGCATGGGAGCGATACCTTAAATATATTCTTAAACTCTGAAATTTTTACGGAAGTCTTATTTTATATAAAAGAAAATGGAAGAGTGCCCATCCAAATTTCAAAAGGAAATTTTTTAAGAACCACCTACACTAATATTTCCAATACACACCATAGCACAACAGCGTCTGACTACAGATCAGAAGATTCCAGATTCGAATCCTGGCAGGGTCGAGGGAATTTTTTGATGACGTAAATCTACCAGGGGGCGGGGAACCTTTCGAGTGTGCTTTTATTTGTAGAACAACCCCAAATAATATGAACAGTTTTGAAGCGAATTATTATTATTTTTAATTAGAAAGGACTGTCAAGGATTTCGCAGGTCTTTCCACCAAAGACGCAGGTCGTTTGGTCCACTTGTACATAAAAGTATCACTTGTACGGTCCACTTGTGCAGTCTACTTATACACTTGAATTATACAAAATGAACATGGCTTGACGAACATTTAGAAATTAAAAACAGAAGGGAATGTAAGAATATTCTAGTCACGCCATGAGACAACTTTTGTTTGAAAGTAAGTATAGAATAAAGTTAGGAAATAGAAAATAGCAATAAGGAATTACAATCATTTTGAATCGAGAACCGAAGTATAAAAAGAAAATGGAATTGCTTTTGAAATTGAAAGTGAAAAAAATTACAGCTTACAAGATCAACATGATACGGAGTGCTTTTCACGTAGAACTCAAGAACTAAATTTGACATGTGAACCAATGTCAATGAAATAGTAATACGGAAAGAAATAGAGTCAAGATACAAGACAGGAATGAAGAGAATGTTGGTGGCAACTTTTACATTATGTTAGTCTCTTTTCCGACATAAAATCTTGGAAATCTCAATAGTATAAGCTTTATCGTGGTGAAGTTTTATGACAATCACAATCGTACTTTTTCTGCCAAACAGTAATAGATAAACATTAAAAACATTCATTATTAATATATTTTATATTCTAAAAAATAAAATACATTTCTGCAATCTTTTATACAGTTATTGTTACAGCTAGTTGAAACGAGTGTCATTTATGGACATTCGCCACTCCTAAGTAGGCCTGTATTACAATGTTCGTATTTCAAAACACTATATTGGGATTTTCTCGAAGTAGATAGTTTAAAATATTTGATGCTGCAACACCCAAAATGGGTATATTCAGATTCGTTGTTATATTAAGAAACTAGGTAAATTTTGGAAATTATTGCAAACTGTACGTTTGGAGGAATACAGAAATAAAACTTTAGGGGTTTTCAGGAGAGAGTAAAGATGAGTGCTGTCGAGAGAATGAGAGGGAATAACACGCAAGAACGGAAATAACACAAGACATGAGAAATTACATAAGAAAAGAGAGGAGAGAAAATTAAAGGAAGGAAGAAACGAGAGAAGGGAAGAAAAAAGAAAGGAAGAAAAGAAAGAAGGAAAGAAAGAAAAGAGAGAAATGACAAAAAGAGAGAAAGGAAGAAAAGAGAGAAAGTAAGAAAGAATGGAAGAAGAGAAAATGAAAGGACAGAAGGAAGAAAGAAAGAAAATAGGGATGGAAAGAAAACAGCTGAGTGTAGCGAAGTTCCACTTTCTGTATCCGGGCCGAAATAGTGGGAGCCGAAGTGACGTCATATCAGGACCCTTTTCTAGGACGCACAGAATATGTCATTGTTTGCGATTTCAATAATGTTCGACAATAATGTGAAAATGCTTGTTTCTGCTCTGGTTGATGGTGATATGAAAAAGGCTCATTCTCTTCTTTGTCCCCCAGATGTGGTAGCCAGATTATGGTTCTTTAATATTTCTTTAACAACTGATGATTAATTCTTTGAATGATGTCTCAGATTTAAATATTATCAGTATTTAAAGTTGAATGTTTTTGATTCACACGGAAAGATCCCGTAGTTTATAACTATTTTAGTTTTTAATATCATAGGAATGAAACACAAAAAAAACAAAACCTTATTTTTATATATTAGTAAGTTTCTGATCTTGTTGACTCGTCTATATCTTTTTCTCCTCTTTTTTATCTTTCAAGTCTCTTCTCTATGACGTCACAACGGCTCCCAATTTTTTGTCTCGGAGACGGACCCGAATTCCCCATGCTCATTAGTATTTTTTGAACACATTGTATACCTTCCAGGTACCCAACGTGAGTGTGCATTCGAGTTTGTTGATGAAGGGTCTCCACTTGCTCCCTGTCCCTTCGTCGCTCGTTCGCAAAGCTCATGCGTCGTGACGTCACTCCCCCTCCACTGATCGGCGCGCGCGCGTTGTTTGGACGTCGTTCCCGTTCGCCGCGTTGGGTGCTCCGAGGCGCTCAGTCGCCGCTAGGTCTCTCCACTGACTTGACCTGTTCTCTCCGATCATACGGCCTTTCCGTCTCGGCGCGTCTCTCTTAACAACCCCTCACGCGGCGGGAAAATACAATCTCTTGCGCAAAAATAAATTGTTTTGTTACGTGGAGAGTTAGTCTATTTCTTGGTCCTGTATCTTCTGAGTGCACCATTCTTCTAACGCACCCAGTCTCCAACCAGAAGACACCTACGACTTGGAACTGTTTTAATTTATTGTCGCGATGGTGATGAACATCGGGAGTGTTCTGGTGATGATGACAATGGTGATGTTGCCTGCGGCAAATGCGTGGCCGCGCGCTGCTTCATGGCCCGATCAACCAGTGAGACGCGATGTTGGTGATGTGAAGTTGTTGATTTTGCACACGAACGATATGCACGCACGCTTCGAAGAAGTCAGCTACGATTGTGCGCGATGCACCCCGGAAATGAAGGCAGAAAGTGAGTTTAATTTTATTCTATTTTATTTTAGATTTATCTCAAATTAAATAAATGATTTTTTCGATGTACTTTTTTTCCACCGTACGTTTCGTTTCATAGTGTTTAAAGAATTTGTAACAGGCATTAAAGATTAGATAACACGAGGTAACAGTGTATTAGAACTAGTTAAACTGAGGGTTACGGGGTGAATTTATTAGTTAAATGGTGTTCAAATACTACTGGTTCATTCGAAAGGCGATGTCTTGGAAGATGTAATGTTGGCAATTCACTTGCTCGAGAGTATGTGAAAATTTATGGTTAAAAATTCCCCTAAAATTTATCTGGTTCAGCATCATTGAATATATTTTGGCCAAAGAATTACGTTAATCCTTGGAACCAATAAGGTATAATTAACTAGATAAATGAATCAATTTAATTTAAACAATAAGATAAACATTTTATTTGTTAGGTTCCAATTCGCCTCAGTGCTATTACGGAGAGGAAATGCGTCAAAAAAGTATAGGAAGGAAGGTCTAAATTTAAATATTTTTTAAAAATTTAAATAAATTAATGTATTGTCAAAAAGCGGTACAAACTACGTATGACCACGTGGAGGACTTATTTACACCCCGGAAGCAAGCAAGGGACCGTCCCATCAATTCCGATCAAGAGTCCTAAGGCAGAGGCAGATTTAATATTTCAACACACCCCTAAGATAAGATTAAAAATAATTCTCTGCATGTTATAATATTAGTAGAATAGCGAAAAATTGGTATTTAATAATACACAAAAATGTTATTTCAGAAGTACGCATTATTATCAAAGTATATGTTATTCGGAATATATTGTTCATAAATCCTAAGTATTAAAATATCTCTATAAATTCGAGATTTATTATTTCAAGAGACGAGGCCCCTAGACAAGAGCCTAGAGAGTGTGAATAAGTCTAATTTTTACTGAGTGTTTCTCTCATATCTTTGAGCTCGACTACTAAATAAAGTACCGGTGAAAGGTAAGTCCAGCATTGGTATTGCACGGTCACAGAAATTTAAGGATTATCTTTACGAAATTTCCAAAGTTCATTTGCCGGTATTCGCTGCAGCACTTTCTTTATTTGATATTCTATATTTCTTATATTAAAGTTCTTATTGTTATATTTCAGAAAATATTTTAGTTCGATGTATTTAACAATATTTATTGAATATGGGTACAATGAAATGTTTTTATATACTGTACCAAAATATTTGTCTAAATATACTATATTTCGTGCATAGACAGTCACATTGTGGTAATTTCTTCTATAGAGTACTTAATTCAGGTTTTAGATAATGAGAGTAATTTACGATGAGTAATCTTATTGACTCATCCAAATATGTTTTCCATGTATTTCTCTGCGGGTATAGAAATATTTATTTCAAGTAAGTGTTGTATGCAATTGTTTAAACGAAGCAAATCCAACATTACCAATGCCAGTCGACAGCAAAGGTGTAGCTAATTATAACCATACTAAGAGTTTTATTTACAATTACCGTAAACAGAGAATAGTTTCAATATTTACCGTACCAGTAAACGTAGATACTTCAAAAGCCAATCCCTCACTCCTCATAAAATCATAGAAATACAATGCTTTGTTCTTGATATACACCATACACTTCACATTTCCTTATCAGATGATCTCAAAACAGAAATTAATACTATTGACATATGGGAATTCGAACACATACAAAAATATTTTGTTATGGGATTTTTCTAAACAAACTTATTACTTCAAGTCCATCGTATCTCTTATTCTTTACATAAAAGCAATAAAAATTGCGTATCACCCTTTGAATCAGAAATATATAGACAAAAGTAATAGACGTCTTCATATATTTTGCAGAAATAATTATTTCTCAGTATAATATTTTTCTCAAGATTCGAATTCCCCATCAAAAAGGTCCCGCCATTTGTTCCTACTAGACTCTTTTAAAACTCAACTCTTTTCTTTAATATTTAATAAATTATACTCTGTGATTTAGTGTACTCTTTGATTATATGTGTCAACGAAACTGTATGACTGTCACTTCACCACATTTCTTATATAAACTGAATATACTAATTTGGATTCAGCGAGTCAAAATAAAATAATACATAAGTTTAGTCTTCAGAAAAGACCTTTATTGTGTCTGTTTAATTACATAGACATGTTATAAACAGGAAAATAACGCAAAGAGGGATTTGAATTTAGAACATTGTATCCAATCATTCAAAACTCTTGACAACGTGTATTAATAAGTATAATAGTCTTGAGTGTAGGTCAATAAATATATCCTTCTCAGATTGCCAATGTTTCGATTTCTATTAAGCCATCCTCAGGGTTCTTTGACACATAATTGAACCTCCTATCTCCAACCATCACTATTCAATTTCAATTATTTGGCAGAGAACCCTGAGGATGGCTTATTAAAAGTCGAAACATTGGCAATCTGAGAAGGATATATTTATTGACCTACACTTAAGATAGCATATACTTAATTCTATCCAATCAATTAAAATCCAATGACCTTCGGTTTCAAAAGAATACGAGACACTCTCACCTCTCATCCGCGTCCTGTTAGACGTCCAAAGCGACCCGTTTCCACGTCCTTAGAAATCTTCCCTTTGTTCTCTCCATGAACAGAAGTCTACTGCACTCCAACCCTTCTCACAACCCACAAGCAGCTTCACGTCATTGACCTACCATTTTAAAGCTACCTCACCGTTGCTTCTTGCCCCAATTTTACCCTAAAATAGACCTAGGCTTTTATCTCACCACGAGGCAAGTTACAGCCATCAATTATATGTCAGAGCAGCTAGGCTTAAGTACCCCCCAAAAATGTTTCAAATGATAATGAACCCTTCCCCATCCGGTGATCAATTTTCATACCCTTACGGAGCTAAATTTTGAATTATTTAACTTTAAATTACTATGGACTTATTTGAAGAAAATTTCGCGGCTTTAACTTTCTTTGACATCCTGGTAAAATTACCGGCTTAACATAACGAAAAAAAAAACCCTACTAAAACATAGTGAACAGGAATAGGAACGTAAGGACGTTAAGATTTTTATAACTGACAGAGCATTTATATGAATAATTCACCAAAACAGTGGAAAATAATGTTCAAACAGAAATGGCAGCCGCACCACGTGACTGAAGACAATGCGTCCCGTGTCAAAGAAAAGAGCCAAACGACAATCTAAATTCATTATCAAATTTTTAAGTATCAAAATAAATATCCTCGAACAACAGTGAAAATAGTTAGAATGAATTATTAACGAATTATAATTACTTTGGTGAATATTTCCAAGTTTCGTGAATAGTAACTATTCAGTCAACACGGATATAACACATTATTTGATTTGTTATTTAGTCTTTTTATATTTCAATCACTTTCTCTATTATTACATTTTATTGTAATATTATGAAATGTTATGGAGGGACGACATCGCTATTTTGTGGTAGGGAACATATTTGTTATATTCAGCACGCGAACCCAAATCGTTTGGTGAGTATATTAATTTTTGAAGATCTACCGCGAAGTATTTGACAAACCTCCAATATTTTCCATCAACTCGAAGCACCAATTTCAAAAGGTAATAAAAGTTTCATTATTACAGAATGTATTTTTATTACAAATATTCTTATAATAAATTCTGATCGTTTCACATCACGAACATATCTCCTTCGAACTTTTTCGAACGTAACTCCTTATTAATAGAGTGGCGTTGTATTTACAATGATTGTATTAGTGGTACCTAAGCAATCTTGTCACGGCAGTGTACATAATCTCAACGTTAGTTTTTAATATTTTGACGCTCCGTCACCTGGACAGTTCAGAATATAATAGTAGCGTATCATTCTGCACGAAAATATGGGCATTTCATATCTTGTCACTTGGCAATGAATAGCTATTTAATTTCATCCTCAAAACTAAAATTAAATAGCACTATTATCTTACACGAGTTATAATTTGTCTCTCAAAAACTATTTGATGTACTTCAAGGAAAATAAAAGAATAAAATATTTTAAAGTAATATCTTAATATTAGTAATTCTTGAAGTAATATTTAAATTTAATATTTTAATATTAGTTTAATAGTACTTTAACAATATTTCAATTCATTTCAATATATTGATCTAATATGTATTATTTTTGTATATTTTATTTTATTTTATTTTCTAATATTCTGCCACTGGGCAAGAGCCACCGATTTGCAGAAAATAATTGTTAAATTGAAAAACTAAAACTACGAACAGCACATTTTTTGAAACGTTATGCTACATGTGAAGAAAAACTACTATATATTTTTACCCTTCTCTTTTTTCGGAATTGTAAAAAGCTTCTTTGTTAGAGGAAGAGTAAAACAAATAATTAGTTTCGTAAAACATTATTATAATAAAAAAGTATATAAAGCCCTCATTTCCAGGATCTAGTTTTCGCATTGTTCCTTTTTTGAAGTCGAGAATCCCTACTACTCTCTCGATTCGAGGAGAAGAACCGATAACAAGAAAAAAATATAAACTTGCGCATTTTATTCGATAGCTTCAAAAATGCCCCAGAACCTGTAATGCGACAAAAAGCGAGCAAGCTGCGTGAACAGAATTAACGACGGAATGTTACGTCATTCTTTAAGAGTAACGAATGCTTATTATGTCTCTTTTGAATGTTAAATACGAGTGCAATAATCCCTTGGCTTTATGTGATTATCATTGCATAAAAAAGCAAACAACTGCCTCATTTGTTTGCAAGGACTCGTGGTGCAGATACTGCTGATACGCAATTGCGCAATGGAATAATGATAGTATGACTTATTTTACATTGCGTTGGCTGAACAAGAGCATTCACTCATGTATACTTATATCTGTGTGTTACGTCTTATGCAACAACGAGAATTCTCTAAGGCGCCATGTATCGTGACATTATTTTATCTTCGCGATGTATAGGATCGTATTTATTAAACAAAAATGCCTGAATACATTCGATTTCACCATTTATGGCTACTCGATATTCATCCACATTGAGAAATGCGCTTACTCTTTACTTACGGTTTTTGTGGAGACTCGTATCATAGGTGCTAAGTGTCCAACCGATCAGTTTTCTTCATTTATTCGTATATTCTACTCCTATATAATACTGAACATTAGTACTGTATACAACTTGTACTAACCAAGTCTTTCAAGGTACATTCTTTTCCTTCGTACATCAAATTATTCAATTTTATTTTTTTGTGATATCTTTTCACTTGTTGGCACTTATCTTACAAAGCGACTACGAGATGAAGCCTAGTCGAATCCCTGTAGAGAAGGGTGTTTTATCTAGTATAGTTTGCTTTGTCTGTCAATA
Organism: Laupala kohalensis; assembly: GCA_002313205.1. Lineage (NCBI taxonomy): Eukaryota > Metazoa > Arthropoda > Insecta > Orthoptera > Trigonidiidae > Laupala > Laupala kohalensis. The sequence goes on along the minus strand of NNCF01127755.1, from coordinate 209,255 downwards.
ATAGAACCTCTATTTTCCCAAAGCATGATTTCTCAATTTGTCATTTCTTGTACATATTTCACCCATTCTTTACCGCATAAAATATAATTCATAAAGTTGGTGTGTGTTACCCTTCATCATTTACTTGGTGAAAGGTCTGATTTAATATTGTTTCATACATTGCTTATTGAAATTCCTTTGCCCACACAAGAACGCAATTACTCCTGGACTGCGATGAAATTATTCTTGTTTGCATATGGTGTATTATATCTTAGTCGTCTTTAAATGAGCAATTCCATCGAATATGCTACCACCAAGTCACTTATTAAATACTTCACTTTACTTTTGAGATGAACATGAAAGGAAAAGGGGGATTACAAGCGAGCAGAGAAACGAATAGATCATATCGATACAGCATCTTAATCGATTGAGGAAGACCGAGAAAAAATCCAACAGAATAGCAATAAAGCTGCTCCCCTACTCCCCTTCTGTAAAGACCACTGTTTTGCACAATCAATAAAACCAAAAAATACTTTATTAGTTAATTGTTAATTTACTTATCACTTTAAATTGTGTAAGATCTCTTTCGCTGCATAAATAGATTTTGATAGAGGCAAAGAAAATTATAGTCTTATATTTATTTATTATTTTAAGATGAGGCAATTCCAAAAATTTTCGATTCCGATCTTCGATTCCGTTTCTTCCGCCACTCACGTTTCCAAATTCGAATTCAATTTATTAAAACTAAATTTTGTATCTTATCTTTATATTTACCTAACAAACCAACTTTGCATTATTATATCGACAGATCAATCATGTCTGAAACAATTTTATATTCATTGTGTCTATCAAACTTTCTTTCAGTTCAAAGAGCACAAATCCAAAATTAAAATAGTCAATTTGCCATTATATTATCGGTTTCCTTTTCCCGTATCGTACTTCTATTGTGCCCTTCGTTTATCGTTGCATTCACATGTATTACCCATTCTGTTTGAGCAATAGTAAAGGACAAATATGTCTAACAGTATATCGAACAATATCTTTGGAGGTAATTTTTCAAACGTAATTTATTATGAATTACTCCAAAAACCTAAAATGGGATTTGTAAAACATGATGTAATGTGGTAAACCTAAGGTTCCTAAGAGCTCCAGTAAAACAAGAATGTCAATTGTATATGCTAATGGAGAACGTCCCAAGTACCAAAAACAATTTTTACAGCAGACACAAAAAACTGATAAAACGCCATAATTGATTTTATAAAGTTATGGAGAAATTATCAAAGATAACTTGTGTGATGTTGCAACTAAAATTACATATTACCTTGATTTAAGGTGTTCTGTTGAAACTGTATATGTGCCAAATAATAAAATATGGATAAATGTTCTGTTGACACCATTGTAAGTAAAAATATTCAAAACATGGAGAATGTTCTAAGTGACACATGTAACAAAAATTCTCCTATTACAACACCTAATAACCATTATTTTACCGGGTGTTTCGACAAATCATTTTAAAAATAGTACGATTTATCTATTTTAATATCGATTTTCCCGACGTCTATTGCCTAATACAAGTTAGCCTCGCGATGATGTATAAGCTCACACCATCTTTTGACCGTCATAGGAATTGAACTATCAAGAGAAGACACTTAGATCGATGACCACAACATTGGCGTCAAGAAGAACGTTTATCGCGAAAAACTATTTTTTACTAGAATCAAATCGAGTGAAATATAGAGAAACGCGATTTTTCGATACAGTGTACCAAGAGGTATGGACATTGATCATGGCTTCCTACAATTACCAGCTCCCCCCGGGGACTTACAACTAGTAAGTATGTGTTTGGCGAACATGGGCCCCGAGCTGAGTCTGCCATTACTTCCACTTACTTGTACCAGGCTCCTTCCTTTCTCTTTCCTGACCTTCCTTGGTCACCTCTTGTTCTTTTCGATCCCGACGCTAGGGTATCTTTCATTTTCCTCTTTCTTTCTTTATTTTATTTTTGTAATGATTTGTGTAATGTTTTGAGATATGTTGATATTTGAGTTTTGTGTTGTAATTCAGGAGGGTTTTTAGTAGAGTAGGGTTTTTTTGAGTCATTCGGCGAGTCCCACACGCGGCGAGAGTCATGTTGGCTCTCCCTAGTGCGTAACTGCATTTTCCCTACCTGTACAGAATTTTACGGCTCTAATGACCTAGATGTCGACAAGCCGTAAAGCCCCACAAAAAAAATACCAGGCTGAATCATGCGTTACGTGGTAACAGTGTGTCGTTAACCGGTTTTGTAACATTGATTTTAATTCAGCTAGTGTTTAATTGTAACGAAGTGCGTTATTGAGATCATATTATTTCCCTTATCAAATGAATCTGAACTTAATGGAACTATTTATTCACTGTGGTGTCACGCTTCTATGAAATTGGCAACTAAATATATGAATTGTAAGGATTATTTGAACGTAACCTATAATGAATGCATGTTTGGGACCAATTTAACATTCTGGTAGAAAGGCTAATCGATTTTTTTTATATATTTGGTAATGATTTAAAATGTAACTTTAATGACTAAAAAAGTGCATCCTATTCTATTTAATTTTAAGACAATAATGCATTTCAACTTGTTTTTTATTGTATCCCCGCCCTCCCCCCGGTAATTATTAACCATATTTCATTAAAAGTAATCGCATTGGTAATTTTAATGGATCAATGTGTTAGCTAAGATACTTATCCTTTGGCCGGCCGGCCTACGAGACCGGAGTAGTCAAGTGTAAGTAGTCCAGCCTGGTAATTGTAGGTGGCCATGCATTGGCGCGTCCCTAAAACAAGTATTTCAGGAGTGCGACCTTCTTCTCTTACGGCTTCGTTAACAAAAGCTCTACCGCTAAAACACGAGACAAGGAGTCGTTGTTTTAACTGAACTGATAAAGTGCGAATTCTCCGAGACACGACTCTTTCCCTATCAACCAAAATGTCGGAGGGAAGTGGCAGTTTGTCGCTTTCGTAACGCGTTATGGGAGTTGGCTTCGTCATTTGCTTCCTCATCGTTGCGTAAAAAAGAGACATAGAGACATATGTAAAATCTCGAGTTTCCCGCGGAGCTTACACTCCGGAAATTAACAAAGGGTTTTTTACTTCCAAGCTCATTACAAGGAAACATTTTTCTGATTTTATATAGGAGTTTCATATAACATGATCAGCAGGGCAATCACAAAACATTAAAAGCATTTGAAACATGATGGAACTTAACACAAATGGTTGCTCACTCATGATAGTTAACTCACATCATGATAGTTATACGACTTTACAGAACATTTTCTGTTTGCCTCATCAATCGCGTTGCCAGCAGAGATTGCGTTCTGTGATGAAGATGAAAAATTTATATCTTTGAGAGAAAATGTTGTTTTAAGGTTAGTGGAGCTACACGTTTCACGTTTAAAGTAGTTCGCACTTTGAGTATTGGTAAATTATTGACCAATCCTTTGCATTTTGAAATGTATTGCTTTGTCTGAGATAGTATGATTTAACATAAACATATAGATTTGTAGTGGGAACAGATTCATGTACAATGACATTGTTAATCCTTTTTATTTCACAAATATTGCAGAATATAATTTTTTATAAAATAAAATAAAGCATAATTTCTTTCCAAAATGAGATACAGGAATTATTCTTAAGACAATTTTTCTAAATATATGTGGTTTTGGGTTCTTTTAACTTTTCGGAACTTGAATTCAAATTATTCTCCTAATTTTCTCTCTCAAATTTTGAAACACTTTACATAGATATATATTTTTATTATTATATTCTAGTTTTACCCGAAGAATTTTTATTTTTCGTCCCAAAGAGAGAAGGATTATAGTCAATTAAAGTAATGTGTTATAAAAACTCAATTCGCAGAGCAATATAATACGTAATACGTTAATATACATTTAGCTGCTTTCTCATTACTGGTAATGATAAGTACAAGTAGTTATAAATTAAAGAAATATTTCAAAAATATCTTTATGGTATTGATATTCCATTTAAATTCAATTTTATGACATGATTAACGCGTCGCTATACGCAATGAGGCCTGTCACCGCAGTTGGTTATGCGTTGGTTTTCTGTTTCTCCACTACGGAGAGGACCTTCGTCGTCTGGACGCTCGATGAAATTGACTTCGGGCATTGCGCGATGACGCAGATAACACAGGCGATCGATTTCCGGCTCAAATATAATTTTTCAGTAACATACGATAAAATTCTAAGCTCTTATCCAGTCACAATTAGTGTTGCAAAACCCTTGCACATACGTTCTCAAATTACGAATTAAACTAATTACCATTAAATATACAATCGATTATTACTGAAGGCTATACATTAAAATGAAGTTAATTAATTTTACAGACCACACCCCTCACATCAACTTTAAAACCTGTCGTCCAATTTCCATCAGTCATTTAGATTAATGCGACACAATGTAGTAATATGCAAACATGATTCAGGCCAACCTGTCCCCATTTATAAATCCGCACTACGTCTCCACGATTAGAAAATGCAAATATATCGCACAAGCACGTAGCCGGGGAGTGGGGAGCTCGGGGTACACAGTCCCACTTAGCATTAGTAGTAATGCAAGTTCTTTATATATACAAAACATTTTAAAGTTATAATTAGTCAAAAGTTGATTACACAATTGAACACATCTAATAATACAAATGACGTCGTAGAGAAGTAAAACAAACTATCTGATGAAGGAACCCAAAATTTTGACAGGATGTTACATTTGTATTGAAGAGTCTCATTTAGAAAATATTTTTTGAAATTCCTATTTGAGAGAGGTGATTTACGGTAAAATGTAATTATTCGAATTTTTGCTAAATTTCGCGAACTAATTTAGATATTATTCTAGTTTTTGTTTGTAAACGTGCTATTTGTCTACACTACATTATAATGAAGGGTGATCCATATCAAAACAACAGGAAGCATCATTCAAATCCGGACAGACTTGGCCTAATAACAGCAATACAAAATTTATTGTCAAAAAAGCAGTTACGAACTGCGTATGAACACACGGAGGACAATAAACTAATTTACTCTCCGGAAGAAAGCAAGGGACCATCCCATCCATTCTAATCAAGGGCCCTAAGGTAGCTGCGTATTTAACAGTTCAGCACACTCCTAAGTTAGGAATAAAAATAGTTAGCAATGTGTTATATCAACAAAATACCAACAAAAAAAATGTGCTTAATAAAACACAAAAAGTTGCTCACAAGTACATATTATCATCAAATTGTGGATTATTCGGAAAATATTGTTTACAAGTCGGAACTATTAAATTAACTCTAAATCAAGATAAATTATTACCATAGACAATAATTATGACAATTACTTATTTATAATACATAGAAGTCAAATAACATTAAAGTTCGTAAATTTCAATAAAATTCTGGCTAGAACTATAGACACACCCCGATACACATTTTTGGTTACGGACCCGATAACTTTTAAAATAAGTATTTTTGAAGCTCTTCAATGTGTACGCGAACTTCATCGCACGATCTGAAACATTCAGCTATCGCGGAAGCATTCTCGAACGCATTCAAGTCGATTGACCTACTCCCACTTACAAAGCAGGTGTCAGCGAAACTTGTTCCGCGCTGCATCGTAAAGTTCGAACTGCAAGTCTCGAGGAATCAGATTTCACAAGATGTTTCAGAACTCACATAGTCGAGTAATGTTATTCATATTATTAAAAAGTCTAATTATCCTCTTTCTTTGTATTAAAATGAATTTGTATGCTAGTTTTATGAATAAAAGTAACTAGTAAAGACGATCCAAAATGTAACAAAAAAGTATTATAAACTGTGTTCTAGCTTGACTCCATTTGTGAACAGCGTGTCGTATCATTTGCCATGACCTCTGAGTCCATCGCAAAACACACAACGAAAAGAGCGAACAAAATTTTAAAAAATAATCGAAATAAAATATTCTGAAAGTAATTTAATTTTGGAAAATGAATTCCGCACTCGAAATTGACTATTTACTTTATCCAAATATTGAATAGTCTGTACACTGCTGTAACAACTGGTAGGTGTGTTTTAACAGTTTAAATCGATATCAGTATATAAATTTGTATCCATCATAGAAATTTTAGACTTTTGAAAGATTTAACAGTGTCGGCAGAACTCTTAATCCGAGAGTATACTACAGAGCACTCTCGAACAATAATTTTTAGATGAGAATGTATCGGTCCAAGAAACCCAAACACGAGAAACCTATATACGAATACAATTCTCCAATCTGAATTGTCATAATTTTGTTATTTTATGTTTGTGTATTTATGTATTTCAATTTTGATCACATATTTATTTGTGTATTGCTTTGCTAAACATGTTACAAGCAATAGCTAGGATAAGTACAGTAGCAAATGTACAAATTTAAAATAAATACATAAATAAATAAATGGCAATAATAATTCAAAAAATATTTTTAGACTAAATTCAACCAAACAATTAATGTATTTTTAAGAAAAGTTTTTATTCAATCAGAATGATTTTATCACAAAATAATATTGAAGTAGAAGGGAAAAAACTCAACTTAACATTGTTGAAACAAAGTAGAACGCATTTCACTCGTGGTTTTGCTTGTATTATCTTCAATGTTAGTACTAGCCTTGTACCATATATCACACATGTGTGATGTTGTTATATTGTTTCTATGTTTTCAGTTGCAGGAGTGATAATAAATTTGTGACACCTATTAATTGCACGTAAATCAACAAATGAAACAAAATAACTTCTGAAAATTGAACATAGAGTTGAAACATTACGATAATGACAGGAAAAGACAAATTGTTAACCGAATGTTTTCGTTTACGACCATGAGCGTACGGTAAAGGCCTTGTTACTGTACACATAAAAATTATTATTACCACCAAAAATAGTATTCAAAAGACAATATTCAAAGGATCGCCCTTGGTAGGGGATCAAATCCACATTGTTAAATTTTCGGACCTTTGCTCTAATTACTAAATCCTGAAGTTCCTGTTCGTTCCAGAGGCAGCTAAATATTTGCAAAGCTTTCATAAAGATTGAATAAATACATACTGTTAACAATCGTTTAAAATATTCCGAAAATATTATAAATAAAATGTAACGAACAAAATCACTCAAAATTCGAGGTTAATGGTAACGATACTAATTACGCTATCACCCCCATATATAATGAGCCTACATTTACGCTCACTTCTACCGCAAGAAAATTCGGAGAAAACTAGCGCCACATCACTGTTAAAATACAAATAAAGGTGAAAACTTTTGGCCAGATTAAAATGGCGACGAGCCGGGAATCGAGCTCGGGACTTCCGCTTTGACCGCAGGGGTGTTAACCACTACACCACCTGTTCGCCTTCCGCAATTGTTCACCATTCTCACCCAGACATAACTCCGGAAGACCCGAGACACATCCCCATAAGTGAACCCAGGCGGCAAAAGTTCCCAGTTCGATTCCCGGCTCGTCGCCATTTTCATCTGCTCGAAAATTTGATCTCTACGCGAAGGTACATGGAAGAAATATATGCGTACAAATAAATGTGTTGGGACACGGTACAATTTCAAATAAGTGAAACGAATCCATTTAAAATGAGTTGAAAAACACCGAAACAGACATTTAACATCTAGTTACATCTTTTTTCACCGTTGTCTTCTTTCGGACTTCCTGAAAGATCTTCATTTCCTGTCCTCTTCCTCCAAGCTTGACATTTTCTAAAGACTCAGGACGGAGGTGCATTGAATGCCAAAGTAAGGAATTGCCTTCTCGAGAACGTCACAGCTGATGATCCTTCCATTTCCTTTGCTCTGACAGGGTTTTTGCTAACTCGAAAAGGGTTAATTTTCTATCAAAATCGTATGTTAAGGTCACGATTTTACAGACATAAAAATTAAATGTGTCATGACTTGTCTCTTCTACATTCCCATATTTTTATTATTTTTCAAGTAAGTCAATACTTTTTTAACTTTAATATTGATGACGATTATTTTAATTTATAAAATCGTCTTAACTAACGTTGGATTGCAAGTATTTTAATAATAATAATATGATCATAATAAACAAAAGTTCGTGTAAATAAATAAATTAAACATAACATTTCATCACTTTCAGACTATTTGTTTATTATATTATGTTCTAGAGATCGTCTCATTTTCTCAGTAAGAAATTATAATGAAAGTTTTACTCACTGCTCCATTCACCCCACATAGCAGGTATCATACCACTCTACATACAATATCGAGTCAATTTTTTTTGCTGCACTCTCTCTCTCTCTCAACAACAAGAGCTGTTTTGTAAAAGTTAATTTTCCTTTAATTTCAAATAAATTTTTCACCGAGTTCAATTAAATATGTACTGCTAAGCGTTACTTTAAAATGTAAAGTTGGTAAAATAAAGTTCATATAGTTGAACTCAAGCGCATATTTCACGCACATCTTTAAATAAAAGGGGAAATATTAAGAAATTTTGAACGCACCTAATTGCATAATTTAGGTTCAATGCTTGACAAAATCCTTAGAACTTTTTCGTTAGCATCAACCTGCGATTTGAATAGCGATTTCTTTCCTTTCTTTCAATGGACTCTGCATATGCACAATGTGCTTTTCTTCCCCAAGAAATTTTGAAGCCTCATAGTTGCAGTATCCCCACCAACACCGTTGAACATTTAGAATGTTACATTCGAGTGTTCCTTTATTCATGTTATCTGTCTTCCAATGTATTCACGTGACAGAGCAGAATAACATGAGTTGAGCACCACTTGTGAGGTCGTTTATGAGCATTCAACGATTATACATTTAATTTTTACTTTACAGCAAATCTTAAAATGTTATTTGTAGTACATAGTTAAAATGAAAGAGCACGATTCCCCTAAATTCTTCAGAAATTTATCTTGGTTGACCTGCNCTTAAGCGTGAATCGCGATTAAAGAAGTTAATGGAATGCAAATTTCAATAATCATGATTAGGGGAGAGTGGGGTAAATACGGAAAGCGGGTAATTAGGGGCAGTTAAGTTTATATCACCAAACAATTTCAATTTTTTTCTGGCTTATTATTGATTTTGTGACAAAACATTAGTTTCTGGTATTTTGTATATGAAAATGGAACTCATGATGGAGCAAATTTACAACGTATGAAATAGAACCAATTCGTACTGTTATGTGATTAATAAAATTTAACCTGTAACTGCCATTATTTAAATTAAATATTTCGGTCTCTAATTAGTTCTTTATCACAGTTTTTTGCTAGATAAATGGGGTACTGAACTTTCAAATAAAGTCCTCTCTATATATAACGATATCCAAGAAACTAGGCATTCTCTGTATTATAGAGACGTCGTTATATAAAGAAACCAAAATTGTATATAAAACGTTTCAAGATAAAGAAATGCATAAACTTACAAAACAAATTCATTATTCAAAATATTTCAATTATTTATTTACATTAAATTTGGACAAATATGTATTAGAATTTTCTGCAGTATCTACATATTTCCCTCATAATCTATACATATTAATGGAAGAAGTTCGACATCCTAGTTCCATTGTTCATTTCATCGTTATAGAGAGATGATCGTTAAAGGAAGAATCCGAAGGGGAGATTTTCTTTATAAAGAGAAACTATTGTAGGATCATTGTTATTAATTATTTCTTATATCTTATTGCAAAAATGCTTCGAGGTAATGGCGGACAGTGTATTTTTCATTTGAATCAAAAAGAGGTCTTTACGAACATAACTATGGTATCACAACTATTTTCAAAAAGCTTTATTATTACTTCGATATTTTGTACACATTTTAGATAGCTAAACCATAAATTTACTGAAACTTCTTAGCTTTAATTAACCGATACAAGTCAGCCCATTATTACACTTTCAAATTCTTAATCATCCCACGCCTGCCGATTTCTTGTTTAAAATTATATGACACTGTAACATGTTATTGTAGACATTGTCATGTTATTACACAATAGCCGAGTAACCAATGTAATGTCAAAATTTGACTTTTTTTGTAAAAATTTAATTTTGTAACCGATATGTTTTTGTGAAAAGTTTTGTAAACCGGAATGAGTTTTGATAATGCACGAGCTATATTAATTTCTTGACCAGAGTTCACACATTCGTTTTCACTGAAACGTCAGTCGGTATTTCGAGAGTCTCCTCTGACTCTTTCATTTCCACGCTGCTCTCTATAAACATGTTCTGTTTCTCGTTACGGGGTCTTTTGAATTTTATGGGGGATAGCGCATTGCGGTAGATCACGTTTGTCCCTTGGGACCTTGAAATACTTTGCATGTTATAAAAAGGGGATTCTGGAACAGTCAAGATAGAAACAGTTGAACTTACAATTAGATTCAAACTGATTTGTCCCCTCGTGTAACGTTGTACGAGCTATTAGTACGCGATAAACCGAGATAAGAATTGTGGTGACTTTAGTGAAGGGATGGGGGCTTCCGGGCTCAAATCCCTCTCCCCAAAATTAAAATTTTATTGTATTTTGTAATGAAATAATGTATGATACTGTGCATTATTTTACACCCAACTTTCTAAAAATTCCCACCTCTGAACCCATCCCAACCAAAGAAATGTTCCCCTAATTCCCCGATTTTTCTTAATTTCCTAATTTTTCCTTTCATGAGAAAAATAATTTCCAATCCTGAAACAATTGAAATCACAAGAGAAAATCTATTCGTTCAAAGGTATTTCGTATAAATCAACAAAAGATAAAAATTTCAAATGAAGGAGAAAAATCAATTTGAAACATTTGGGGACATTTCTGGAGAATCTTATATCTGTTGCACAATAACAGTCTTCATGCTATTTACACTGTTAACGAATATTCCGATCAAAGCACAAATTCAAGAATGGGTTATATGTTACCATGAATATTAACCATTTGTTTGCGTTCACATTTCTTTGTTTATAGCCTTGTAATAGCCAATAAAATAACGAAAATGTTGTATTCCAAATTTAGAAATATCCCCATCACGCAAACAAATGTAAGACAAAATTTACGGATCCTGTTATAGATTACAAAAACATGCATGGATGTCACATAAGCATAATCCTACAATCCGCTTTTGTATTCAGAAAGTAGAATGTAGCATGAATTACCGTAACTGTAACAAAGTGAAAAGTTTATCCTTTCTCCGCTCTAATCCGTAGATCCAGCTCGTCAGTATTCTTTCTCTGAGAAACAATGGCGATTCAATCGCACGGTCGAGCAGGCAAACAACCGAACATCGTATCAAACAATGGCGCATCAGCAGCGCGCGTGACGAAGCACGTGGCACACACAGGATGTAAACAGGAAATCAACTACGCGACGTCCACCTTTCCATTACATTATCTTCTCACGCACATACACAAAATCAAATAATGGCAATATGACTTCCGACGATAGCAACTTACGCAAATTAGACCACACTTATTAAAGAAGTGCAGAGCGTGTGAGCTAAGCTATAAACATTTAAGTTTTTAATATATAAACTAGGCGTCACTAGCGCCGTATTGACTCTATACCGTCTAGTTAGTAGCACTAGTTAGTGTCGGTGCTAAAAATGAAAAAAAAATTTGCCATATTAGCATATTGCCTTTTTTTTAACAAAGGCTAGTAGTGGATAACAAACAGTAAGAACGAAATTTCTAAACTAAAAAAAAGAAGCAATTATTTATGTCAGTAATACTTTAACTATCGAAATAACTTCTGGTTTCGAGACAATAAGTGAAAATTGAATTGAAAATTTGATTTTCAACAATAATTGTAAATTTTGGTGACTTCGTATTATAGTGACTTATTAGAATTGAAATAATGGTAATTCCAAAATTAATTTTTCTGATGACCCCTGGTCGAGGGAGCATTTTAGACTCCTCTGTACCTCCAGTGCCACAAGAGAAAATTCCTTAAATAAGATTTGATCGATACATTAATATGGCATGAAAAATAGATTCGTAATATTAATTTGTCGGAGACAGAGTTTATATCACAGACGAATAGTACATAAGAATTGAATTAGATGTAAAAACGATGTCCCGATTTTCATTTAAGTTAATCGTCGGTTTCTCCTGAAGAATGGTTTAGCTAGAGGCGGACATAGACTGTAGCCAACGGGGAGAGGGATCTGTGGAGCATTTCTCTTTGAAAATCATGGTTTTACAACACAAATTGTATAAGTATTATCTTTTAAGTAAAATACAACTCATCAAATAGATAATCAACAACTAAAAATATAAAATTTAACCAAATTTATTCATTGTTTACAGTGGCAAAGTATGCCTTTATCTGTTGAGAGTTCAGATTCAATAGTCCCCCCATAGATCGGTCTCTGGTTGTAGCAGCAAAGCATGAAGAGAGCTACAGCTTCCAAGACAAACTCCGTGAGCAGAAACTCTGTTCCTTGAAAACTTACGCCTTTCATGTGACATGCATGGCAATTACAACCAAACTCAATGTCTGTAAACAAGTTTGTAAACACTGCATAGGGTTGTATTGCGCAGACTTCACACTGAGATGCTGAAGATACATACAGGTGCGTCCTCCTGCAGACGAGTCGGCAGGGTTCGAAAGAAGGGGGAGTCACTTTTCGAAAGAGACGGAAAGGGACTTCTTTCCCCATCAAACTTTGTGTATTCCCACCCTGGGAAAAATATTTTCACCTCTCGTACTTGTCAAAAACAAATGACAAAATTAAGCATTAATTTCAACTAATGAGCCAGCAATGATTTATAGAATAGGGTACTCAATGATCAATAGAATGTATATCATTGTAATAGGGTACTCTAAAAATCTTAATAATACGAAAAATTAGTTAGACAAGTTCATAGTAGGTAAATTATATAGTGTATATAGGATATCAGAATTAAATACAACGTTACAAAAAATTATGGGGTCGTTTTAAATTTCCCCTTCCCCTCAATATAATGACACTTTCTTTACCATTTTATGGAGTACTAAATTCAAATATAAAAATACAGGCTTCAAAATCACACACACACACCATGTGCTTCGATTCAATCACTGCAAGCCCGTATTTTCGTATATCCTCCCAAATGTATTCATTGCAGTTTCTGATACGTACATTTAGCCATTCATTGATTATATTGTGATATTTTGCACGTTTAACACTGTTTTCAACAAATCTGTTGAGGGATTGATATATTGATGACTAATGGTAACTGTATTATTGATCTTTACCGAAATAACGTAACGTAACTTCCAGCAGCAAGTACTATTTCGTACGGTATTGCTGTAACACCGATTTCAAATCACGTATGACATTTTCACCAATCACCATGATATCGCCGATTTCAGAGAAAGAAATTATAGGCGTCGCCTTTGTAACTGCATATAATCTATTTAGAGTTAATGCATAATTGAAACATTATGAAACCGAACAAATGACGTAAATACGGAGCGGTAAAGATAAATTTATACCCCACAACAAAATGTGTACCGATTTTTATTCCGTAAACGAATAAAATATTTTACTGGAGCATGAATTGGAATATTTGTTATCGTCGGTAACGTCTATCAAATTTCAGTAATTAAATCTTTAAATATTGTTCTCCCTCTTTATTGTGATTCTTTCCACTACCTCTACCGAAGAATACAAAAGAAAATCCTATTTACACATTTTTCTTTATAACGATATCCAAGGGAGTGAACATTTTCATCATTATAGAGAGAGAGCGTGAAATAGAAGAGACCAAAATTTGTTATAATACGTTTAAAAATAAAGTAATGGCATAAACTCAAAAAACAAATATCCATTATATAAAATATTTAAACGACAGAAATACCATCGTTATACTCGTAGAGAGAGAGAGAGAGAGAGAGAGAGCAATATCGGTACAGAGGAAAAAAATGCATACCTGCTATGACAAACTAAACAATCCTATTCCATTTCATTATTATAGAGATATTACCGATATAGAAAGAATCGTTATAAAGAAAGACCACTGTACATTTCTGCGCAGTACGAATGCCTAGATATATCAGTCTTATTATACGAGCCATAATTGTAAGTTTATATCAGCTATCTCGTACACGTATGGTGGGATTTTGCCGAGACTTTATATATAGGGGGTTTTTAATATCAAGAATCGAATGGCATAATTGTGTAAAAACCGTTTTACAACGGGCAATTATTAAACGGGCAATAATTGTAAAGTTAAATCTGCTTTAGTTTGTGAACAAAACACAGATGCTTCGCTTCTGTCTGAAATTCATCCGCTAGGCGCTCACCTACAAGTCGTGACATTGGACTAAATGCGAGCGTTGCTCTGTGCCCTAGAAAAATAATACCAAAAGTTTTTAAAAATATATAAGAAATTTTGTTTTTAATATATTTTGAACATAAATTTCATTAAATTAACAAATTAAATTAATTTATGAAATTAGCTACGACAATATGTCTATAAATTCATTTATTAAAAATTATTGAAAATTATTTTTACAATGAATAAATCCGAACGTAGCTCGGTCCCCTGATATTACGTATTGTCCGTCAAAATCAGCGTGAGCTGAAGCCTGAGCTGAGATATGCCTCTGTCTTCAAACCAAGTTGACACTCATTCGGAGGAACCTATTCAATGAACCGCGGCGTTCGTAACATCAACCACAATGACAGCCACAACGATGAGATGATGACGTGTTAAGGATGAAGGAGGGGGAAGGGCTGGAAACAGAAGGTAGACGCTGCTGATGCTGTAAGGAGCGCGGGAGGGCTGTGGTGGATCTGGGTCGGGTGGGGGGGNGGGGGGGGGGGAGAGAGAACACAACACTCGCGCTGCAGCAGCCGGCGCTGCTTCCAAGGCCGCCTGGCGCATTCCCGCTTCGACGAGACGCGTGATGGGAAAGCCAAAGCCGGCTTCAAGCACCGCACTTCACTCGACGTCAAGGAGGATCAGGAAGTCAGGTCTCTTAAGACACAATCAGAAGTTTATGGAAAGCTCTTCAAGTACTGTATGTACACTGTACCGGCGCCAAGGAAATATTGAAACGACGTTGAATTGTCAACGACAACCCCTAGACCTTAACTAAAATGTTTTAGATTTTATTTAATCTTACGAAGTTAATGTGACCGGATAATTTTATATTCATTTTTGTGGTATTTAGTAAAAATTAGAATGTTAATGATGTAGGGGAGTGTTGATATGATGTCTCCCCGATTTACCGTATTATCAAAAATGAGCTATCTCGATTTGAACATAAATACATCAAGAGACAAGTAAGAGGATTGACAAATTTTCTGTGATTGGTTTGATTGGAACTCTCAACATAGACATGTTCGTTACTTATTGATATGTTAAGGACCAGATGGCAAGCACTGGCACAATAAAATTTTATTCCCAGTCATATGATTTTTATTAAATCAATGGTATTTGATTGATAATATTTCTTATCTAACAATATAACCCTAGAGACTGAAATCGAGAACGAGAAACTGGAATGAGGAAGCAGCAAGAATAGGTATAAGAATGATGCTAATTAACAGTTGTGAGGGAGGGGAAAACGAATTTTTTAATTAATTAGTCATAGGAAATATCATTTCATTCCTTGGCTTTTTTAAGAGTATAATTCTATTTTTTTTGTCAATATGTTTGTTTCCCCAACAATATTCAAGATATTCGTGAAACATTTTATTTACAATAAAAAATTGGGATATATCTGTGGACGAAAATGATTTTTGTGAGCTGAGCCGCCATTCATCAGCAAATGAACATGTGAAATGTGAAGTAGTGGGTTTTTCCTCTAGGAACAACGTTTTTCACACTCGATATGTTTACATTCCCACAATGTCAACGATTATTGAGAAATTGTTGGCTATTTCTGGGTTGTGGAACTAGGCTTTAAAATTATACGCTAGTGGTTGAGTAGAAGAAACTGGCAATATTGACATTTTAAGAAATACGTTTAAAAAATATTTCCTGAATCTTTTATCATTCCATGAATTTATGTCAGAATTTGTCTGTTGCGAAGAAATCTGACGAGCAGTCGAATGATCCCTTGTGTGATGTGATTATGTTGCAAAGTCAAATGCAAACGAATAACGTGGGAAGTGAGGCGAAGAATATAAATGGGTCTCGTCTTATATCCTCACATGTTAGTATTCTGTGCGCTGGAACAATATTTGGATGAGCCTTTTTGACAGACGCGTTCCAGAACTAAGGTGAATGTAAGCTACATCTTCAAGGAGTTCGAGCATTGTTATGTAAACATTTCTGTAAAAATATGCTACAAAGTTGTTTCATCGGGAAATAAATAGGTTCCCTATAACTGCGGTTCAACTTTGAGTCCTTGCTGAGTCAGGTTCACTCAGGTTTAGTACGTATCTCGTACTTAATGCTGAATATCTGAATCGAAAAACGTTTTGCATTTTTGGGACACAAAAATGCTAATTTATTACTAGGTCTTAAGTGATTGTATGACGGATGGGAAACATTTAGAATTAAATATATCTAAACTCATCCAGGATGTCAATGTGCGGACTGAATGTTTTACCTTTGAACTGAATATGAATAAAAAAATGTACAAATAATAAAATGAAATTATACGTATAACTAGTAAGGTACAATGAAAATACTCTCAAATTAGATTGAAACAATTTCTTTTAAGTATCCTACGTATGATGTACTTAATATGATGTACTTTATGAAATTTAAAAATTTTGACTAAATATTTTTAAATTTCACATCTTTCTAATTTCTTTCTATTTCAATTTTTTGTTAAAGGTTTTGCAAAGGTTGTTTTACATGTAAAGACGAGAGCGAGTGAGGAAGACATTACTCTGCACTTTCATAGCAAGATATCTAGCGATACCTACGTTGTATATAAGAATTTTAGCCTATGTTTCCATGTTTAATGCAACATCTTCTTCAAGACATCACTATAAAAATAAAGCTTATGAATAAAACTTGTGTGTCTGTGCGAGTATACTTATATACTACGGAAATCTCGAAAATGAAGCGACACTACTGTCTTCTATAAATTAAAAAGTTTAAAATTTAGAAATATAAATTATAAGTTAGAAATATAATGCTGTAAATTAAAAAGTTGTAACGTCAATGAAAATTAGGGAAGAGAGCACATAAAAGCCACTCACAAATTGGACGGAACAGTTTCGGCATCCAACCTTCCTCACTCACGTAGAAGGGACTTTTATATGTTTTCTTTTCTAATTTTCATTAATGTTACAACTTTTTAATGTATATGTATAAATATTCTTGAAACTATACGTTTATGCTATTTATTTCATAATTCTACATTAAAGGTTTAAGTCTCCCAAACATTGTGAAGCTTACTTACCATTGCGACAAATATTTTTCTTGAAGCAAAGGAAGAGGAAATATCAACAACTGATACCGAACATTTCCATCTCGTATCAATTATTCCTGCCTGTTTAACACCTTCTTCTCACTGTCCATGATTCATTTGCAAGCACATCCGACGAATGCAGTTCTTGTATAACTCAGTGGTTCATATTGTGTGTTTTGTACTATACTTATAAGTTCCTCTACCCAATGTTATCGACGTTTTTTAAACATCGCATTTTACTTGTGAATCGAATGTGTTCACAGAGTGATCAGAATGCGCCACACGACTTCTGCAATTCCAAAACTACATTTTTCCATGAATGTAAAAAAAAAAATCAAAGTTGTTTTGAATTACAAGTAAATATTAAAATAAAATTACTTATAAGTTCTGCAAATGCACACAAAATATGCCTTAACATCCTTGAACGTTTATTTCTAACTGTACGCAATATTGGCACGGTTGTGTACATTATCTCTGTAGTCACATCCTGGCCCGGGTTTTTCTCCGATTTTCTCCGATTTTCCTCCAGATGGTGGCGGATTTTCCTAGGGAGGGAATGTCATTAATACCTTTGTTTTATTAATTTCGAATTTTTACTACACAAATATCTACAATTTATTTTGAATAATAAATGAATAACAGTAGGTACTTATTAAATAATTTCTTTTGAAAATATTAAATCCGCCACTGTCCATGGGCCCTTTATCGGAATCGATGGGATGGTCCCTTGCTTGTCTCCGGAGAGTAACTTAGTTTATTGCCCCCCACGTGGTCATACGCAGTTTGCAACTATTCTTTTGACAATACAGTTTATCTCTGAGTGACTTTTGTGAGTTCTTTTTGTGTTTCATTACTTTAAAACTATTTATGTATAGATCATTGATAGATTATACTAGCTATATTTGTTTAATATGTATACATGACTGAATTTATTATGACTAGGAAAACTGAATAAAACTAGGAAATTGAATGAGATTAACATTCTGTACGATAATATGAACGTTTACTTGCATATCTATTTTGTTTTCTTGCTTTAGCAAGTCTATTTTGTTTTCCTGGATTATTTGGAAGATACTGCTCACCCCCATCTACTAGTTATAGGCAAGCTTCACTCGGTTTCATGTTTAGCATTAAACAATGTAACCAGGACATCAGACCAGTAAGGAATAGAAAATAATAATGCACAATGGAGCATCGCATAACTCACGTACACTTCCCGGCGAATATTATTCATGCCATCATGACGTTAAAGCTGTCAATTATCAGGACTCGAGCGATCAATTCACATCCTTTTCAAATAAATAACTTAAGTAGTTTCTATTTTTAATCATATAATTATATATTTAAAATATGCGGTTGTGTTATAGACAATCAATTTATCTGGTAATAAAGTGAATGATAATAAAGTGTTGAACCAGATAAATTGATTGTGTTTAATAATACAACAGCATAATTTAAATATATAATTATATGATTATAATTAAAGACAATCAGAAGTTAGATAATTTTATAAAGTTTCTATTTTTGATGTAGTTTTAAAAGCTGTTATTTCGGAAAGAGAAAGGTAAAAGAGTAAACAATGGGAAATCACCAATACACCTTTTAATGCACTAATACGTCTTTGTGTGATTTGTTCCGTCCGGTTATGGAGAAAAAAAAACTAAAACTTTCTGAGATATTTTGCTATCATTGTATATGATTATAACTATACAGTATATAAATTTTAAAAATTGTGCCCTCTTGAGTGGGAGGGTGTTTGTACCAGTTTGTCCGGCCCTGTCGCAGCGTGTCTTGTACACAATACTTTCGCTTGAGTAATGTCGCACTCAGAATCGCCTATGACGCACATGCTCACGACAAATGCTTCTCCTCAGCAGAATTCCTATCTTTACGATGTACTTCCATGGATCACTTCAACTTAAGTTCTCTGCTGGAATTCGTCTCTTGATAATCTTCAGGGTTTTTTTTCTCAAGTGATTAATGACTTCTGTGTCAGCAGTAAGTAAGTTCATTAATTCTAGGGATTGTCGATTACAATTCTCAATACCTCTCGATATTACAGTAACAATTGTAGCCGAAAAATATCGAGATACTCGATATTTTTCGGCTACAATTCGATTGCTACTCTAAGAATAAAACAATAATACTATTGTGTTTCACTAGATTACTACTAATTTCTACAAAATATTTCTGATCTGATGAAAATGTGTTGTTCACTCAATAATGCAAATTTTGTTTGAAAGTTTGTTTTAATCGAATTTTAAATCGGTGTTAAAAATATGGAATCGAGATCAGAATCGACTCATGACGAACTATACGAATTTTAAACTGCAAAATATTATATACGGATAATTTTAAGTTGAACTGGTTTCGGAAAAAATGAAATTATTCGGAAATTTTTCTCATAAGTATATTTCTTTCTAAATAAAAAAAACATCCAAAGAAGACTATTATTAATACTTAAATTTTTATTGACTATTTAATATAGACTTTAATATTGATATAATTATCATATTTTGCATCGAGGGTCGTAAAAATACGATAACACTACTCCAAGGTTGCAAATTTAATCTATCCTCTGCAACCCGTATCACATGTTGGAATGGATTTGGATATTATTTGCTGCTGATTACAGCTACCTGATATTTCTTATGAAACAATCGAAGAAAATAATTAAAATAAAATTATAAATCATGTGGTCATCACTATATTTCCTTGTTTCTTAATGAGTCTGAGAAAGATTTGTGGTTATGTAGTTAGAGATATGTGTAATATTCCATTCTTTTGACGATTGCGCGTAGTACCTTTCATTTTTCTCCCTTCTCTCTCATTACTTCGACAATTACAACTATAGACATGATTATATAAAAAACACGATTGCAATAGTATTTCAGTCTGCGGTAGAATCTTTGCACTCTATATGTTACCGCAAACCGGGAGAACGTAAGTTCCCCCTCTCAGCTATAATGTAAGGTTTGATAGAGTCTCCCTGCTCTACGCCAAACAAATGTCGGTTCTTTATCTTAAATTCCGTGGTAACGTAACACTTCTCCTTTCTAATTCCATTATTCTGATATACGTAGCTATTTGGAAGACTATGCCTTACAACCGGCGTCTTGCCATATCAAAAAATTCATAAAATAATAAATATTGTATCGCAGTTTATAACTTTCAGATATTTGAAAACTCACTGAGGATGTAATAGAAAGATGCACTGTGGTCACTACACGTTTTTAGAGTACACTAAGCGTGAGCAAATTTGTCATAAACTGAACGAAGTACTGTGCAGTACGGCAGCGGACCAAGGAAAATGTTGATAATACTTCCTGCTTCCCAAATGAAATTGATAAGAATTCCAATCCCATTCGCAAACACGAAAGTAGTTCGATTAACCTGTACAGTTTCATGTGTAACAGATAATACTCAGAGAACTTTCAAGGAAATACTTGATGCCTGTCGCAATTCTTTCCTCTATACACAAAATGTATGTGACAGAATAGGTAAGATGGGTCCCGTACAATACAAATTATATTGCAATTCTATTGGAGTAAAAACTAAATCAGAAATGCTTGCATTGTTAATAAAGTTTATTTTCATTCTAATAATACATTAAACATTAACCACGAATAGTGTAGCGGGCATATCATTAGTATAATTAAATGGCAAGCATCTCACGATGTTATTTTAGGGTATTTCAGTCTTTTAAACTATTATGAAAATGGTATCTCGTGTAGCCCTTGACTTTGTGGAGTGTCGTTATTCGGCATACGACACTTTATGAAAAATAGTAAATCACCCCATTACAAACTATTGACTAGGGAATATCAAAAGATTCATTAGAAATACTCTTGGAGCCTGGATGGGGAAGTCCCTAAGAGTGTCTGTGATAGAAACGTCTGAGCTTGTTGGGGTGAAAATCCCCAAAATGCGGGTGGCAAAATCCTCCAGCAAGCAATGCGAGTAGATTAAACAAAGTAAGGTGAAAAACAAATGAACAATAAAATAGTTTTTCTAGTTTTAAAAAGGAAACAATTAAAAATAGCCGTCGAATCTAGAATGTTAGGCTTTGCTAGTAAGTCTTAATTTTCAAGAGACAATAAAACATTATCTTCTCACGTACGAGACCTGTTTCGTTCTAATGTTTTCTTAATTGAACAGAAAAACGTTTGAGAATGGTATTGAAGAGTGGAGATCACGGTGAGATAATTTGGTTTTGCTAATCTGTCACACTTTTCGACACATTCAGCTCGGAGCACGTGCTTATAAAAAATCCTCCTCCAGAAGACAATTTACCTCCAGACAATTCAGTTAGTGTAAATCTTTTAGATATATTCGAGTTAGTATTAAATTTAGAACAAGTAGTTGTCAAATGCTGAATGCGAGTGATATNCATCCTAACCGGTCTCGGATCAACCGGTCCTCGGATTAATCCCGTGGAAGATTTTTTTTTTTTACTTCAGCGTATAATAGCTGGGAAATAGTTACTTAAACATTGATAGTTTGACGGGCCTTTGCTGGAAAGTTCCTGGGAAAAGTAAAACGGGGTGAAGCGACGTTGGGTGTGCAAAGTGTTTCGGTAGAGGGGGGCGGAGTTTGCTTGTTTGATTCCTCTCTTTATTCCGAGTCTATTTTTCCAGGATTCAATATGTACGTACATACGTCTATTTTTAATGAATCAATTATTTCGTGTTTGTTTATGTATGTGTGTATACACGGTACAATAAAATGAGTTGAGTGACGTCTCATTTGCTGGTTTATTCTTGGGAGACCCTATCGGATTAGCCGGCCAGGATATCGGTCTCGACCACACCGGTTAAGAAGGGTTCAATTTTTATTTTTTGTGGGGCTTTACGGTTCGTCGACATCAAAGGTCATTGGAGCCCGAAAAACTTGTACAGGTAGGGAAAATGCAGTTACGCACCAAGGAGAGCCAACATGACTCTCCCCGCGTGTGGGACTCGCCGAATGACTCAACCATACCCACTAAAAACCCTCCTGAATTACAACATACCAAAACATTTATCAAAACCAAAAGTCTAAACATTGAGGACAAAAAATGAGGAAAATGAAAGATACCCTAGCCCTAATAGCGTCGGGATCGAAAACAACCAGAGGTGACCAAGAAAGGTCAGAAAAGAGAAAGGAAGGAGCCTAGCACAAGTAAGTGGGAAGTAATGCCAGACTCAGCTTAGGTGGGGGGGAGAAGGGTTCTACTGAACTGTGATTATAGCTAAATGAAAATGGTGACGAATCGCGAATCGACCCGGATACCTGCTTTCCGCCCTTGTGTCCTCCTGTAGCATGTGTTTTGGAAATCGGAGTTTTATTGAATAATTCAAAAGAATGGAAACGTTTTGGGGACCACAAAATATCCAGTTAAGGAGAGTGGAAACGCTTAAGACTAGAGTGAGCTAAAATTCTTCACTTACACATTACATCTCCAGTGTAGATAGTTGTTTTTAGAAACACACCGAGGCTGATGACCCTGAACCTGATAGTTTGTTGCTGACACGTTCAGTCACGCACGGCACGGTCAGCTAAGGTGTCTCCTTTCGCTAGATTAACTGGAGTGGGCCAGATGGATGACGACCATCGTCGTTCAGAAAAGCAGGACGAGGAGCTACGAACTCACGTCACGCAAGTGTTAGCTGCTTTTATTAATAATAACAAGGAAGGCTTAGCACTCGGTGCCATTTTTGTTCTTAATTTTTTATTTTACTTAGAATTCTTCTTTAATCAAGGCAATTTTTTTGAAATAAGGGAAGAAATTTTTAAGAAATAACTAATTGTATCAAAACAACATTCATCAAGAGACAACTTAAATTAGCTCCTGATGTATTACATTTTATTGTTCTTTTTTATTTTAATTTATTTTATCTACTCGTTTCGTTCACTGGGGGTTTTTAATTCCTAGACCCTATTTGGGGCGTTGCCCCACCAAGCTCGCTGGTAGGTGCCAACCCCAGACGCTCTTTGATACTCCATTCCTGTCAGGATGTAAGCACTGGCACCAATGTGTCGTAGTTGTTCGTAATCCAATGCTTTTGAATGGAAAAGAATGTCGGGGTGACTTCCTACAGTAGAACCCCTCTTAACCGCCCTCGGATCAACCGATCTTCGGATTAACCGTCCTATCCCGTGGAACAGTACTATTTTATCTCTATTTCAGCGTATAATAGTGACTCAAATACTGATTGTTTGACGGGTCTTTCCTGGAAAGTAAAACGGGGTGACGCAAGGACAGATGTGAAACGTGTTTGTGTTGTAGTTGACAGAACGGGGGAGGGAAAAGGAGATCGCCAGCTTGATTCCCCTCTTACTTCCGATAATATTTTTCTACGAATCAATTTTTTCGTGTTCGTTTTTTAATATTTGTAGTTTATACTGTACAATAAAATGAGTTGCAATGATGTCTCGTTTGCTTGTATAGTAATGATAATTTGAAGAAATTGTGGGATCTTTTTCAACGAAAATCGATTTTTTACGGGAATCAGCCTAACGAGTAACTGACCAGGGGTTCCCAAAAAACTGTGGAAAATACTGTTCTAAAGGAAATGGCAGTCGCATCACGTGACTGAAGGCAATGCGACTCTTGTCAAAGAAAGAGTCAAACGAAAATCTAAATTTATTACAAAGTTTTAAAAACACAAAATAATTGTCCCCATCCAATATTAAAATCAGTCTAATAATTTATTAATTAATAAGTACTACTTTGACAAATATTTCCAATGAATGTTGTGAATATTGTGAATATTGTGAAAGTTCGCAACTTGACTCCAGTCAACGTGGATATCATACCTTAAGGCAAATCATTTTCTATAAGAAATAAATATTTTATTTTTTATAAGAAATAAATAATGTTAAATAATTATTGATATGTTTTTTATTCAAATTTTTCTATTTAAAAGGGTAATTTTCTCCTGGTTCTTAGGTTTGTTTACTTATTAAAAGGGAACATTGCAAGTATATATACACGATATTTCTGTTTCGAGAGATGCGAGATGAGAACCTCTCCCTCATTAGATCGAGAGTATGATAAACTACTTCCCAATGAATTCAACCCTTTTAACAGCAACAAAACATATTTGAACACGCATCCCTTCTCCAAATGCATCCATGTAAATTTATTACACGCGATCTTGTGTGGGGTTGATTTGCGTGCGAACGAGTGGGGAACGGTACATAAATCCATTGTCCTTAAACAATCATTCAAACCATCTTCAGTGTCGTCGTATATGGAGGAAGATTATCTTTGATTCTTGAGACTTGTATATAATTTAATTTTGTTTACAAAACGTTCTTGTGACAATCAGAGCTAATGAAAGTTGATGAAAACTTGCAGTGGAAAGTCATCGGCATACGTGTAGGTCAGAACCTAAGGGTAAAACTTATAATCGACCCTTACATTTGAAAACTAAAATTATATTTTTTAAATCCCTTACTCAACTAGTACAACGCTTTCCTATCCGAAATTCAGACTGTTTTTGGTTATTGGCGAGTATATTCTATCTGGAGACTCGCGAATCCTATAGTGATATCGGTGCGAGGTGTGCATCGCCGAAATTTGAACACCTATACCACTTTCTCAAGTATAGCGCATCACACGCCTCTTTGTCTCGAGTCCTTTGTCTTGACGTCATTTTATCTCCTTCGGGAGACACTTCCGGACATGTATTTCGTGATGATTTTTTGCAATTTCTTACGATGGGTTCTGGAACACTATACGAATACTGAATCTACATGCTTTCGCAGAAATAGACGAGTAATTTCAAGAATATTAGAATGAGTGATATTGTTTGTATGTATGTACAGCGTAATGTTTCTTTAAGGGCTGTCAAGACAATATATTCTCCGTGATAATGTAGGGTGGGAAAGGCAGTTAACATATAAGTAGTGGTAATTTATATTGGATAGTGGTGATTTAAATTTATATTCGTAGTGATCACTAGCGAAACTAAATTTATTCCATTTCATGAAACTACGAATTGTAACGTTAGCACGGTCTAGGCTGGTTAAGGATGAAGTCAGTAAGCGTGAGTTACTTCACATAAATAATTGGGGAAATAAGGCACTACAGTGACATTTCTTCACTCTTTATCGATTTTGTTGCTTACCATAGTTGCTTAACAATTCAGTCACTTGTTTCCTTCTATATTTCCTGTCAAAATATCAAAGAAAAAGATATTTCATGGAAAAGAAAGTTTGGCAGTGAAGACAAAATAAAAATATATTCAATACAAGCATGAAATACCATGTGTAAATATCGAAAAAAAGTAGTTAAAGATCTTAAAATTCCCCTTTTACAATAATTAAATAAATTATTTCGCTTTAAACCTCGCAAAAATCATTTGATTTGAGAACTACACGATTTGATTCCTCTTTTTTAAACGATAGTATTCACATAAATTAAATTAGTATGAAATGCAATTTTCACACATCATAAATTGTCTCCGTGAGGGTGTTGATGGACACGTGAGACGGAGAACTTATCCACAAGGGATTCACAGAGATGTAGTTTGTTTCAGGTACAACAGTAGGGAGGAATTCGTTTCGTCTGAATTGCATGAAACTGTTTGGCATCGAGTGGTAATACATTAAATCAATGGTATTAATAGTATTGCACTAACTGCAAAATTATCGATAATTTGTAAATATCGATATTTTCGATTATCAGTTTTTTATAAATTTTCGGTTATCAGCGACTGCCGATCGATAATTATCGCCGTAAATCTAAAATCCACTTCTCAATTTAAGACTTCGGTTTAATTATTTATGTAAAAAAACAAACAGATTGTGAAAATATAAATCACGGCAGACAATTATGAATATCAACTGATTGTGGGGCAAGAAAGCTTTCACAGCGTTCCAGAAACTCCGTTTTCTGTCTTTTTGCTAAAAACATAGTGATGCAATCGTCGTGTGCTTGTTTTATTATCGATCTCAAAAGTTCACGGTCGCCTGAAGCATATAACGATCCTCGGTGGACTGGACTGTCGTGTCGGAAGCATGTTGCTTCGACTAAATACACCCACTGCAATGTTTTCTAGAGCTTCATTCCATCACTTATCCCTCCGATAGAAACAGTTCAATTTAATATTCTTCTGACATTCCAATAGAATAAATTGATTCTATTTCAATCGGGTGGAAAAATTAAAATAATGGGCCTCATTATCAACAGCATAATTAGGACTCAGTGAAAGTTAATACACTTGTAGAATAGCTACAATACCTGGTGTCTCATGAAAGGAAAAACGTTTTTGGTAACAAATTATTTTTTAAGTCACATTTTACGTACGGTATTTTATAATAATGTAAGTATTTTATGACTCTTTTCTCATTAGTTTATTTATATATTGGATGAATTTTTGAAACTTCAATTGATATGAAATAAAAGTATTTGTTGTACACTGGACGACAGTTGCCCAAATTATAAATATAACACTGATGAACATTCCCTGAATTAAAACCAAGTTGCGTATTACATCAACTCAAAACTCATAAATGTCAATGTGGGTTAAGAGACACTCATGAATAACACGTAAGAGTAACATCGTTATTAAGGCATCACATAAATGCCTTTCGATCGACCCCTGACGTAAATGCGTTGCAACAAACAAGTTGACAAGTGAATCATTCGATTCTGAGTATGATTGATGAGATTAAATATACAAGAAATATTAACGTATAATTCGTACGTCCCTTAAGATCTTTTTTTCATTTTTTGTAATTCCTAATAAATATATCGCCACTTTGAAGAACAATTTAAGCTAATGCAAATTCATTAATTGTCAAGAACTAGCTTTCAACGCTTCTGTTGCTGATAAATTTAAAGTTATTATTATTGCTGATACAACAATAAATTACATAATCAAATGACACTTAATACGTTTAGGTCAACGTAGGTCTGCATACAAACACTGCTGGCAAAATATAGCGCGCAACTTACGTAGCACCCAGTGGAACTCGAGTGGTATTTCTACGGAGACATATGCCGCGATATCACGCAAATAGGAGACATACAATTTTTCCTTTGTTTCCCTAGATAGGGTTAAGATATACAGTGTGATATTAATAGCTCAATTTTTTTTAAAATTGCGCTTCGGTCATTTTGTCTCCGAAGGTGCGATGTGTATTTCGTTAAACTCAATTATTTATTTATTTACATTTCAGGCACTCTAGATGTTATGTACATAGCTATGAAACGAAGATGTAGTTACCCTGTGTGGAGATGAATATAAATTAAAATATGTAGAGAACTACACAAAAATAATTAAGAATGCAGAGATGACAGTAAATCTGAAGAAATGAAAGTAAAAAATTCAGGAATTTTTTTTTAAAGGTAAACGTTCCTAATCTAGGTGAAACACGAAACCAGACATAAAAAATATAAAAATACAACAAAGTTGTGAATATATTTAAACTAGTTACTCCTTAATATTTAAAATACAACTTGTTACATGTTTGGATTATGGGCATAAACATAGAAAAATTACAATGTCATTACAGTAAAAAAATTACTTAAAACCATTTTAAAATATTTCAGAAAATGGGGGATCTTACTTATTCATATCAACGTTATTGGACGGCGGGAGGGAAGCTTTGTGGTTCGGGGAATAATGTGAATTGGTTTGAGGGAGGAGAATTAGCGCATTGGAGTTTCTTTTTCTTTTGTGTTGAGGGGGGCCACCCTTCAACCAACCTCCTTGCAGACCTTGTCCTCCACGCAATGGTGCGTTCGAGAGGCGACACGTGCACGAACGAGTGAACGCCTTGCAAGGAACCGGTTCCTTCAGCGTAAGATTGCTTTTCCTCGTCCAGTCGCCGCTTCACTCCACCGCGCGCAACAGTTGCTGCCAGCGGTCAGTCGGCGCGGCGCGCGGTGGCTTCGAACAAATGCGTCGATGACGGTGCACGCGCTTAGATTTTGTTGCGGAGTTCGTTCGGAGTGCAAGTATAATAGTTATGGCGGCGGCACCCAGCGGTTTTATCAGAAGTTATAGCTACCGGATGAAAAATAATTCTATAATTTTTCTATAAGTATCGGGTCGATATTCTTTTTATGAATAAAATATTTTCGAGGGCAAAGCTGCCAGAAGTTTGTGTCTCATTCTCCGGTTTTCCCCGGTTTTCCTTCTGGTAGAGGCGGACGTTTTATACAGGATCTCTAGGCTCTTGTCTAGGGGCGGCGTCTAATGAAATAATAAACCTCGAATTTAAAAATATTTTAATAGGTACGATTTACAAACAATATTTTCCAAATAATCTATAATTTATAATAATACGAACTTGTGAAATAATTTTTTTGTGTTTTATTAAATACAAATTTGTTGATATTCTGTTATACTTTTAGTCATATCTCAGGAGTGTGCTGATATGTTAAATCCGCCTCTGCCTTAGAACCCTTGATCGGAATCGAAGGGATGGTCGCTTGCTCGCTTCTGGAGAGTAAATTAGTTTATTGTCGTTCACGTGATCATGAGCAGTTTGTAACTTCTTTTTGAGAATAAATTTGTTATTAAGAAACGAACACTTTCGCGTACTCCATGCATGATGGAACCAACATTCATAATTAGTTATCGTAAAACTATCTTCTTTCCTATTTCTTCACCCAAGTTACGTGCTTATGAGGAATGACTGGCCACCTAATCCGAATTTCGCTGCACCATAAATAAGTCATTAGATAAAAATATACGAAAATCAATATATTTCAATCTTCCCCTAATAGTACGGAAGAAGTTCGTATGTATGTCCAAATTCAACCAGAAAGCACTGAAAGATCAAAGTTTGACCTATAAAATAAAAAAAGTAACTTTTAAGAAAACATTATGATCCACATTTCATAGGTTCATAAACAGCAGAACCGACAACAGGAGCGATAAATAAATCCGGTTTCTGATTTTTTCATTTGGAGATTCGCCGTGTCACACCACTGCCGGCCAGATACCTTATGACTACCGATTTCTGTGAGAATTAACATCATTTTTACCATTACAACAAAACGAAATAAAAAGTGAAATAATTTATTTCACAATACGCCAGGCGCCGCAGAGCACACGCAAGAACAGCTAATTGTCGATTTTCTTGGTCAAGAAAAGAAATAAAGACGATTGGTAAAAATAATTATGAGTCGTAAAAGAAAGCAAAAAAATACCGAAACAAGCGAGGTCACCCGCAATGAGAAGGAAAACGTGACACGAAATATTATTATGAATATTCTATGCACTTTTATGTAGTACTATGCTATCAATATCGATTTACTTCTAGGTTTAAGTCATTAAATTATCACTTATGTTAAAGTATGATATCAAAATCACTGTTTTAATTGGAATTTTCATTTAGTAAACTATCTTTTGTTTCCAATCAATTAAAATAATACGACTTACACATTACCATGATATGCAAACATAAGCCCAAACTAAAGGAAATCACATGTCGCCATTTTGTTTAATGTCTCGATTTGATTATGTGGGAATTTGATTTAAAATTAAAACACAGTGATAATTAGATTGAAAAAGAAATAAGAACACAATCTTTGACAGTTCACATTGACTAACAAAACACTTATTCTCATTTGTTATCACGTGGAATTGAAATTTCATATCAGAGAACTGGTAAGGAATCGACTCATCATAAACAAAGGCCAAAAAAACTAGGGTCAAAAAAGTTCTCAGAAATAGTGTAGACCATACGGAACAGAGTCATGACTGGATCCAAAGAAATGAAAATGATACAGACAAAATAAATTTTACAATAATAAATTGGATGAATAAAAAACTATAAGAACTATAAAATAGTGTAATAGGAGTGGAGCCTAAATTTTATATTTAATAGAAATAATCAATTTAAATTAAAACACCGTGTTACACATTAAATTCAATTAGACAGATTTTATTGAAGTCTGTGAAAAAATATGCATTTCTTAACACACTATAAGTGCATTATTGTCTCTGTAACATTTCAGTGATTTATATAGGTTGAAAACAGATAACCTAATTGGCAATAAAACACCAAAATTATTTTTTTGGCTGTGAGATATATCTCAAAAAGAAAATTACTTCTTACAAAGACGAGGGGTTTAATAATACTGAATACATTTACCACTGTTTTACTTGTCAAAACAGGCTACATATTATCTTGAAAAGATGAGGAATGATTGAGTAGGATAATATTTTCTACACACAGTCTTTTTTCTTCTTAAATAGCCGTCAGAAACTAATATTTTTAAATGTCATCACGTTCTATAGCCGGTAAGTTTCTCGTAATAAATGTAGAGTAGCCTACTCTGCTATGTACGACCACAAAATTTATGTGTGTGACTCGAACATTCCCCAGAAGTAGACCACAGCAGAATTGTCGAAACGTTAGAGTTCTGTCTACTGAGACGTGGTTCGCCCCCGTCAAACAAATATATTTTGGCTCCGCCCGCGAAAGCATACTTTTACATAAAAAATAACAATGATAGACGTGAATAATTATGTAATAATGAACATCTAATAATTGTAATAATAATAATAATACTGAATTAAAATATTTTATAAAGAAACTATTAACAGTGAGTTATGAAGTCTGACGAGACATTGAAAGGTTGCCAGCAGCTGTAGCTCAGTTGTGAAACAGATTCACGACAAGTTAGAGAGGAGGAGGTAATTGCCGTTTGTTATGTAAAAAACTGGGATTCGAAAACTCTCTCCTTTCATGGATAACCATTACAAGAGATAAATGAGGGGACATTCCGCTTTTAGATACAACAGGAATTTACGGAATATTAAAAACTTGTCAGCTTCTTTCCCAATCTAACCCAATTATCTTCGGTTATGAATAATGTATTTACGAGAATAAGATCATATAACATCAATTTAATATTTTTATCATACAATGATAATTATCTCGTTTTCAATACTACAAAAAAGCATTTATATTTTTAGAACACAAGATAGACAAATAATAATATACAGATCATTTGTGGATCATCTCCTATTTGAAGTTTGTCAAACATCATTCATAATAATTATTAATTCGAATTTGCTACATATATCCCTTAACAATAATTGGTCCAATTTACAACAGCAGGAGCTTTCATTTCCTCAACGACCAAACCGCGAAAACACATTACCAATTATTGTTAATGGAAAAAATGGTCGAAAATCAAATTAATAACACATATATCCCATTCTTTCGCATAACATTTTTACAAACTGACAATTATCTCGCAAAAATTTGTTTGATTGCATTAGTGCATCTTTGTTTCCTAATTATTATGAATGTGCGGAAACTTAAATCTTAAGACCTTCAGTAAGTCAAGTATCTTAATTTCAAAACTCTACTGTAATTTAAGAAAAAAATTAAATTAATACTTCCGATATTTTAAAAGTTGATGACTTTAGTTGG
Organism: Laupala kohalensis; assembly: GCA_002313205.1. Lineage (NCBI taxonomy): Eukaryota > Metazoa > Arthropoda > Insecta > Orthoptera > Trigonidiidae > Laupala > Laupala kohalensis. Next base: position 177,550 of record NNCF01127755.1, on the reverse strand, counting down.
ATGACATTAGTACGTACAATCGATCTGGAGATTCCCTCCAAATATGAAAAAATTTGATGAGTTTTATTTTCATATGTAAGCTGTGAATGCTTTATTACTTCATACGAAAACTTGAAGTCACCAATTTGCTGAATAATAAACTTTGTACGTAATACATTTTTATTCGATGGCATTGAATGTTTGAAATGATGATTGGAATTTTAAGGCAAAAGTGTCCGTAAAAATGGGTCCTCAGTGTTGTCATAAATAGTCGTACCAACTTGCGACACTATTAAGGAATGACTTCCCGTAAAATAATTAGTACGAACATAATATAACTGATTAATATGTAACTGTTTGCATTCTTTAAAATATTGAAACATTGTAAATATTTTCAAGGTGAAATTTTCGGCTATAGGAGAAATACGAATTTAAAATATCGCAACCCAAAAGAAATGTTGAAAAAAACCTCTTAATCTTTACGAATTCAGTCTACGAATAGTCATTAAACTGATGAGGTTGAGTGGTACAGTCCATGGATTATTAAACAAAATATTTTACAGAAAAAAAAAATACTATTCTTGCATCATCTACGGCCAAGTGAAAACTGCCACGGACCCGAGAGTCCTGCTTTGACCGCATATGTGCTATCGCTGCACCGCCCGCCTCGACTCCCGAAGCCCATACACAACATTTACCTGGTCCGTTCCGGTGTACCTGCGTCATACCCTATACATGAGATAAGTGACCCCAGGCGGCTCCCTATACTAGGAGCACTCGTGCCTGGTTTCCACGTACCTACGCGTCGGATGCTATTTCTACTTGGCAGTAGACGATGCAAATCTCCATCCCCGAAACAGGTACTCGGAAGTAGTGAGTTAAAATATTATTACACAAGTCTAGAAATTCTACTGACGCAATTATGACAAAATACTTCTTTTCGAATAAAACAGGAATCTGCAACAGGAATGCAAAACAAACTGCATCTAACCATCCTATAAAAATCCTTTAAAAATCCATCGAGGAATCCTACAAGGTTACGAAAGAGTTGGGAATAACTGAATCGAACCAGATGTACAAAATCAATTTAATATGCAATATTATGTACACATTTATAATATATTTATGTTCTTGACGAATGCTCGAAATATATTTCAAGTTGTCTACATATAATACCTGACAAAAACAATTTCGTATTTTTAATTTCTCTCAAAACGAGTTTGTACATCATGATCAACTTCACCGTTGAAACACTTTATTTGCTCTCGTCGCGTCGATGATTGTGACACCACGTTTCTGTAAACGAAACCTTCGCTGATACAAAACGTTGGTGAAGAAAACCAGGCTTTTGTTCGTAGATGTCTTTTCTTTCCTAAGATGACGTCACACGGAGTGTTTACGTCACGTAATGCTACAATATAACTTGACACATTATTTTTACTAAAATGTTTGATTTTGAAAGTAACTATTTAAGTAGGTCTGTAACGATATTTGTATTTTTGCAAAAACAGGATATTATTTATAAAATAAAAAGGATTCGCATATTTTCTACTGCAGCTTACAGCTTAATTAATATGTGAAATAGTTTTAAAAAAGTTCCTTTATAATTTAACGATTTTCTTAAACGATGTCTATTTTGTTTTTGCCACAATATTTATTTTGCTGGAGTACAATAATTTGTAGTTGATGAGGCCATATTCATGCTGTAGTATATACTACTACCCAGTGTTGGTGCAAAATGCTTACGCATATCAGTCTAGATATTATGAGATCGTTAAGTAAATAAACAATAAATGTATTGTCAAAAAAAGCAGTTACAACTGCGTATGACCACGTGGAGGACAATATACTAATGTACTCTCCGGAAAAGTAAGGGACCATCCCATCATTTCGATCAAGGGGTCTAAGGCAGAGGCTGATTTAACATTTCATCACACTCCTAACAACAAAAATAGTTCGTTAAGTGTAATAAAAGTAACATAATACCAACAAATTGTAATTTAATAAAACAAAGATGTTATTTCAGGGGTACTAATTATTCAAACTACAGATTATTAGGAAAGTATTGTTTATAAATCGTAACTATTAAATAACACTAAACTCGGGATTTATTATTTCAATAGATACCGCCCCTAGACAAGAGCCTTGCGAGTCTGTATAAAAAATCTGCCTCTACCCGAAGGAAAACCGGATAAAAACCCGGGTCAGGATGGAGTTACAGATTTAATGTACACAACCCTGCTTAGGTTGAGAACATATAAAACTAAATTTATACGAATAATAAGACACAATACAAGCATGCAGGAAAATAGTTTTGAAATTATCAGCTTTTTTGAAAGCACTACAGTAATGGTGTGATAAAGTACAAGACGACGTTAACTTTTATTAGAATCAATAAATTCTTTTACAAGTACAAGCAAGCTTTTATTTGAATAAAAATGTGGATGATAAACACTATTAATATTATTTAATTAAAACATCTCCACCTCACAAAGTAAATACAAATCCATATTTATTATACAGCTAACTGAACCTGAATCGTCTTACTCTACCAATGTATTCTTCCATTGTTTTGTTAGGATGCTTGAGAGCGCAATTCATCTAATAACGGAAATATAGTTGTGAGCTATATCATTTAGGTCCCAGTCGCATAATGGCAGCTGCAACATTTCTGAATTCTCACACAGTTACGTAAAAATGAAGAAAAGAACATTACGCAACTTCACAAACTATAATAATGCATCTTTAAAAAATCATGTAACTACAAGTTTCTTGCTTCGAAATTCATTATCATTTTGCTGTCGTGTTTTTCGATGAAACTTTTTCTGAATTTATTGTTAGGATCAGGCAACTACACTATAGGATCGCGTACCCTCCAAAATGAAATTTGAGACCCAAAACACTTGTATTTAGTACTAACACCGAAGAATCAAACCCAGTAACTTCATTGGGCCAATTTCTGTAACTAATTTATTTCGATCACAGTTTTGGTTTCACAGAAAGTTTTGGAAATTGTTTTCGTTCTGCATTTTTTTCCAGTTTGTAAACAACGAAAATATTAAAGTAGTTGTATTCGTGTAACAAATTTGATGGTATATACATTTTTTATGATAAAATGAGTAAAAACATGAGTCACTATTAAACGATTTATTTTGTCCGAAACCTTTTCCTCATTTTCAGTAGTTCTGCTGTTACGCTGAGAGAGAGAGTGAGAGAGAGAGAGAGAGAGCAGGCGCAATTCGAACTGAACGAACATGTCTACGAGTACAGAATAATTTCTTTTATAAATTCAATCATCGTATACTAAAATTAAGAATATGCTATACAAAACCAATGCAAAGTATGTTCACCTTACGAATTAAATAAAAATAATGAATTAATACCGAGAGCCGCTCGTTACTGGAGTAGATTAGGTTTTCAATGTCTCACATTCTGGCTCTGCATTTCTATGTCATTTCGAAGTCTCTCCCACCCGTTTCTACAACCAAACGGTGTGGTTCGATGAAAGAGTTCAAATAACTTGAACATCTTCGCATAAAATCAAGGCTTAAGGAAATTATAATTATAATCTCGTAGTGTGTTTGTTTGTTTTTGCCAAAATATGCGTTGACATTTTCAGTAGAACCCCTTAAATCCGTCCCGCGAAGAACACAAGATAAGGGATTATTTTTTTGAAAACCGGGATTAAAAATTCATGAACAATTGATTTATTTATCATTTACATAAGATATAAACATATTTAGGACTTTAACCAATGTTTAAAACGGTAGCCTAACTGTAAATAAAAAAACAATTATTTTGCATCTCCATTATTATCGTCAATCCGGTTACAAGGGAAGTAAAAGGCACGAATTCCGGCAAACGTTCAGGACGTGATATATTTGTTTTTAAAACCCGATTTTCTAAATTTATGGTTATTGCCAAATATGCTGGATTATAAAATATTCCTCAATATATAATACCAGACTAAATATTTTTACTGTTAATATTTCCAATCCTTCTGCAATTTATCATGGAATAAAATTATGATAATTAATTAATTTTAAAGGCTTGATTATTTTATAATAATGATCCATAATATGAATGCATTTTCTTGGACATTTTATTTAGGTATCTTAAACAATATCCAAGTCTGGGACACAATTATTTATTAACAATATTTTGATATCTCGTACAAAAGTCCTTAAAGTGAATTCATCAAGATTATTTTGTAAATTATTTTATTTGCCATTTGCTAGTGAACATAATATTTCTTCTTTTATCTTACGATTCATTCATTTGAAATAATTTTTTGTGAAAAGGGTGAGAACCGGCAGCTTTGACAATGTTGAAGGACAATATAATTGCGATATCTACGTTGGGTTTTTTTTCTTCTACAGTGTAATGACTTTGTGGTATAAAGACGGCCACGAGGGGTTATCGCGTGTTTCTTAACGACGCCATTACTCTCGATGATCATCCTGTAATCGAAAATTTTTCTTGCATGAAATGAAAATGTTTAACATAGAACAATATTAACAGTTCCCTGAGCTTGTTGCTTCGAAAATTGAAGAAATCACTGAACAATTTCTTCGGAAGGGGGAGACGAATATTAAATACCTCGAAGAAACATAACTTTCTGCTAAAAGTAAATACGTTACAATATTCTCATTGAATATAAATTTTCTTAAACTTCTGGTCAATATTAAATAATTAAATTCCTTTTAACTTTAACACGTCATTGTCGTAGTACACTGAATACCAATTCATTAAGATACAAAATGACATTAATGTAAGTGGTTTACTGTGAACTGCAGTAGAGGCCGTAGAGAGCTGACTTCAAGCGGCCTCCATTGTCGTAGAGGCGAAGAGGAATTAATCTCGACTCCACGAACTTCTTTTAGAAACACTAATCCACCACCGTCTTTCGACTCTTGATTCGAAATGATGGAATGGTCCCTTGCATGTTTCAGGGGAGAAAATTAATTTATTATCTCCTGGGAGGTTGTACGCAGTTCGGTACTGCTTTCTTACCATAAACTTTTTTATTATTAAAAACTTTAATGTAAGCTTGAATGTTTCTTGTAATTCATAATGATTTATTTATATGAGCACATAACTTGTTACGAAAATAAATATAATTTCTGTAGACTCGAGTTTGTCTCCGGTTTTACTTCGGGGAGAGGCGGAATTTTTACACAATAAATAAATTTATTGACAACTATTATCCTATTATTTAAATTTATAGCCTTACTAGGCACCGACCAATTGGCGGCAGCGCCATTAATACTATTGGTATTATTAATCTCAAATTTTGAGAAGTATTAATAACTAGATTAATTAGCAAAATTTTTGGAATAATTTACAACAGTACACATTTATTAAATAAATAATCTATTAATCTCTGGAAAATAGTTTGTTATTTTGTAGATTTTATTTTTAAAATTTAACTATTTTTATTACATCTGATAGGGAGATTTTTTTATTTTAACGTGATTCTATCTGGGACGCAGAAATGTTAAATATGCTTTTGCCTTTGGACCCAGTTTATTATTATTGTAGTATTTGTAAATGTGAAATGTAGTGTGCCAATGAAGCTTATCTACATGGAGCGATAGAAGGTAGGAAGTGGATGGTAGGGCTATTGTTAGTAGGTGGGTCGGTTGGCTGGGTTTACCAACAACTTGGCCTACGTGGAAGGGTTAGTAGGAGTAGTTGGTAATAGTTAAAAGTTATTGATACTAGGAGTAGTAGGAGGTGGATAGAGGAAGGAGGGTTGGCATTTTAGTAGTCACAGCTATATGAACTGGGACATTAATGTGAATAGCTACAAGTGACTTGGTAATGAGCAAGAACGCTACCACCTGAGTCATCTGATGGATTTGGGTCCATTGATCAGAATCCATGGGATGGTTCCTTCGTTTCTTCGGGAGATTGGTGTATTGTCCTCCACGTAGTCATGCGCAGTTTGTTTCTGATTTTTTACATCATATGTTTGATTAAAACTACAATGGTTTATTGTATTTTGTGCCGTAGATAGATGCTACGGAGGTTTCGCGCGCGTGGCACATGTAGTGGGAGAGGCGCGGAAAGCGGGAGTGGAGAAGAGTGGTCCACCCGTGATCTTCTTGAACGCTGGAGACACCTATCAAGGAACTGTGTGGTACTCCGTTCACAAGTATCGCATCGTCACTGCCATGATGAACAAGCTGAGGCCGGACGCTGCGGTGAGTAGAACAGTTTTTCTTATACGTTACTTTATTAGGCTACATTTCTTTATTTCAACGAAATTTCAAGGGTTCTAAGTGTTGGATGTTGGCGAGTCCTAAAGCCCCAATTAAGAAAAAACCAGTGAAATTTCAGTGGACGGCATCGGGGGTACAGAAAGTTTAGATTAGTTCCCTGTCCATGTTGCCCCCCCCCCCTGGAAATACTAATTTTGGAATTACTATGGTTTCATTCCACAGAAAATCTCTAGAATATGAAGGCACCAAATTTTGAAATTGATCGAGAGTAAAAAATTACTGGAATCGTTTGCAATCTTTTTTTGTATGTTTCTAGAATTAAAACATACTATTTGTGAAGCCAAGACATTTTGTAGCACAGTTTTGCTATTTTACAATTCGCCACATGTAAAAAAACAAGTGCTTATTACGCTAATCTTATTACGCTAATTTTTTCTCCTTTATAGCAACGGCACAATCTCGTGATTCTGGGCGGCATTCAAGTCCCTCAATAAATGGCACAGATGCCGTCTAATTTATAGCTTAAAATAAGCTCTGTTACTCATTCATTACCTGCTCCATGAAGCACAAATGTATTATTATTTGAAGAAAATACGAGCGATGGATGAAATAAATTTTAAACATAGTTACAGACTTCAAGATAAAGACTTATCGCTCATGCGTTATTCATTTAGATGCGGGGTTCCTCCAAATTCTGATCCATTCCCTCACTCAAGAAAGGAAAATCATACTCACTCAAACAAATTCAATCTGCCATTGTATACTTGGAAGCTAGTGATCGTGGATTTAGAAATCGTGAAAAGTATAGAAAGTTATAGATAGATTTATTCACAAAAAACTTTGTGATTTTAATATATTATCTTTTGTGAACCCGCCTGATGATTCCCACTACGTCGGACAAAATACAAACTTCACTTATTTTATATATATTTTATATATATTTTATATACATTTGGAAGCTAGTGATCGTCTTTTTAATATCTTTTAATTTTTCAAACTATAAAAATTTGTGTAACTTTAACTGTGTAGCTAATAAAACGATATGTAATATGCATATTACTCGACTTATAAATTTAAAATAATTATATATGTGGCCAATGTATTCAGAATTTGTGATAATGTTATTTTTTGTGATTCATGATCAGTAGCTTGTGACAGAGAGGGGACGTTACAACCTCTGATTGCTGATGAGATGTAATATGTCAAGACTTTACCCCCATATCCTCCCCGACAGTTCAAAACTTGGCCACGCCATTGCCTAGGCATACCAGATACCATTAGCCTTCATTATGCAAACTACTTCTAGATAAAATGACAATACTCCATGAAGTATTTCTAGGTTTTTCAATTATATTCATGTTGTTGATCAAATTGAACCAAACTGATTTGGAAGATGCACCTTTTAATTTCGTAATGATATATTTGGTGACTGTCGAATGAAAATATCACGAAGGAATTGGAAGACGTATCTCCTTCTCTGAAATTCTTTGCGCAAAATCTTTTGAGTGTGGAGGAAATTAGTTTTTTATTTAAATTTTTAAAAATCTTTACAAACCGGTACCCAAATAAGTAAATATAGGAAGTTATGTTCCCTCATTTGTTCTAGTACCTTCTTGAAAATTCTGGTCGTTCATCACAATGTTTCATCCATCTTTTCCGTCGTGTTTATTTGCCGTCTCATGTTTAATCTACCCAAAGTCAGTTCAGCCCAATGTCAGTCATTGACGTTATTTCCTTTCAACTTTATCCTTTCATTTTTCGCATTTTAATTGTATTTCGTATTTCTGCCACTCCTTGAAATCCACTTTCATTCCACTTTTATTTTCGTTTTTGATATTTCCAAATTTATTTCTCTAGTAAAAACACTATACCCTTATAACTTCTTCAAAAACACTATACCCTTATAACTTCTTCAAAAACACTATACCCTTATAACTTCTTCAAAATGGTTCTTCCCCTTACATGATATACAATCAAATAAGATGTGATCAAATTTTATTATCCTTCCCATTACATAAACACAATATCTAATACTCCTATCTTATGAAAATATGCATTGACGTTTCGATGGCTACGCGCAAAATCTATTACCTCATCATTTGGTCCGATCCATTTTCTATTGCTACGTATTTCCCATTTCCTGAGGCACTTTCGTAAGGGAAACTATTTCTACAAACTGCATTAAAATAATTAGAACACTTTAAAAAATATTTTTTTGCTACTTTGATTATAATAATAATAATTATTATTATATAATTTGCAACGTCACGACCAAGCTTCCAAGATTGTATAAGAGGAGCTATCTCTGATGTGTGGACTTCTCGAAGCGAAGACTCCGCACTACAAGTTCAATCCTAGCCCTGTCCTAGACTTCTACCTGCTATTTAACAGAAAAATATTGACGGACAGGACGGTGGAACATAATAGATCTGACTTGGTGTTCCATATGAAAAAAGACAGAGTTACTTTCATAATAGATGTAGCCATACCTAACACTAAAAGTACGCTGACAAAAGCTGCAGAGAAAGTACTCCAAATTGTAAGAAGAAATTGAAAGGATGGAGGACTGGCGGAGTTGATATAATTCCAATCATTATTTCAGCAACTGACATTATTCCCACAGACCTGTTCAGGAATCTAGAAAAATTGAACCTTCCTCGACACCTTTTCCTACCCACGCAAAAAAGTTGTCATCTCGGAAACATGTCGAACTGTCCGGGAGCTCTAAAAAATACTAAATCAAACCAAAGAAGGAAGTGCTCGGTATGTGCACACTCCTAAGATAAGAATAAAAATAGATCGGTACATTTTATAATATTAATAGAATACCAACAAATTTGTCTGTAATTAACACAAAAATGTTATTTCAGAAGTACGCATCATTACCTTACTATAGATTATTCGGAAAATATTGTTTATAAATAAGTAATAAAATCACACTAAATTCGAAATTTATTATTTCAACAGACAAGAACCTAGAGAACCTGTTTAAATATCCGCCTCTACACGAAGGAGAACCGGTGAAAAATCTCGAGCCATCATAGGGTAAGGATTGTTTATTTTTCCTTTGTGACCACCTTTTGAACAAGAAGTCAGGCTACCTTGATTGTTCGTTTGGTTTTGGTTCTGTTTGTGGCCTTACTGTTTACGAGAAGTCGCATGGAGAGGGAGTATCCCACGGAGAGGGAATCAGTACTGGAGTACGACGGCACTCGACCGGAACTCGTGATTTGGAAGGGGTGATGAGGAGGGGGAAACGTGCGAACAGAAAACACGTCTCACTCTTATGTTCCCATCCTTAGCATTCATCCAGGATCTTTTGTGCCATCACTCCGAAATTAAACAAGCGGAAGAGAGCACTCAAAGGAATTTAAGTCTTTTATCACCCGAACTCTCGGCATTGAAAATCGAAAATAGTGATACTATTTATAGTATATCCATTCTCTTATTTTGACATCGCTTACAAAACTTATATTGATGAAGTGAAGATTGTCATTACTGGGATCACGTACATTTAGAGTAATATACAACATAAAACAGTTTTGATTTATTACTTATTTCTTTTATATCTTTTGACGTGGTCATGAGGTTTGCTCTTCCACCTTATCGTCGGACTTGGATAAGGAATTGAGATGTCGGATTGTCAGGGAACTTATTGTACCGAACCGACATTTGTCTGGAGTAGGTGAGGGAAACCCCAGCTGAAAACCTCATCTAATTGCGCTAAGTAGGGTTTGAATCCACGCTCTACAGCACAGCAGGATGGTGGAAGCGAAGACGCTACCACTAGACCACCGCTTCTCGGAGACTGTTTTGACATCGCTTACTAAACTTATGTTACGGGAGTGAAGATTGTCATTCACTGGAATCATCTACGTTGAGAGTAAGAGTAATATATAACATGAAACAGTTTTGATTGGAATTTTGTAGAATATTCGTCCAATTAAGACAACCCCCTATCTGCACCAATCATATTCGTTTCTTTCGTTACGTAAGCATTCAAAGAATTTTCTAGAGGAAGTGTGTAACCATGAAAACTAATCTACAATAATAGTAATAACAATAATTATAATAATTCGTCAATGAAACGAAACTGACACGCTAACATTTCGTATTCTTTACAGGGTTTATTAGTTATTTTACACAACTACCGCAAACACATTCACTACCGCAATATTCATTGACACAAGTGTTCCCATGATACGTTGTAGAACCAGGAGGTAGTTCTTTACACAAGCGCTGGTTATCTTTACGCGTGTTTTACAAGTCGTGTTGCATAATGTACCTTGACTAACATTATGGTAATTGATCTGTCGAGACGCCAAGGTATTTTGGACAACAACTACAATTCTAACCAATGTTGAGACTTTTATCTCCTATTTAGTTAATTTTATTTGATGAAATTCAATTTGTTTAATTAAATTTTATTTTGTGTGTCATATTTAGCGTATCTCATGCACCTCTCTCATAGCTGGCTTTAAATAATATACCTCATTAGTCATCCACTAGTCTACTACTTAAATAAAGATTTTTAACATAACTTCTGGTCAATTAAATTCTCGTTAAATTATTAAGAAATTATAATTCCAAATATGACAAAATGCAAATATCAACTATTGTAGTAATCCATAATTTTGTGTTCCTAAAATTATTTGATATAGGTGTAGGTAATAGGTTAATGTGGTTTATTAAATATCAATGCAACACGTCGAAACCATTTAATGTCAAAATACTAACATATTACGTAAAATTCTATTCGAAGCAAAAATGGCTCTTAATAAGAAAAATATAGTTGTCATAAATAAGAATATATTTCTAAGATTCATTCATCTTTCATGGGTTAACTATTTATTATATGTCTTTTGGCGGGGTTCAGGTCACGAGGTCTGCTAACCGTTGGACTTGGGAAGGAGTGATGTTGGGTTAACCGGGGAACCTATGGTACCGAATCGACATTTGTCAGGTGTAGGTGAGCGAAACCCCATCCGAAAACCTCACCTAGTTCGGCCGAGCAGGATTTGGAGTGAAAACGCTCAGCGGGATCGTAGAAGCGTGGACGCTACCACTAGACCAGCGCTGTCGGTTCAGTATAGAATTATTCTAGCAAGATTGTTGTTGATAAAATCACATTATTGATATTATAACCTATTGGTAAATAAACTACAGTTTCTAATATTTACCAAGGACTTTAGCAACCTTAAAATCTAAGCGGTAATATTTTAATGATTACGTAACACAAAAACTCGCCTTTTAGCTTTTAGCGAAATATATATATATATAT
>NNCF01127755.1:142299-165895 GCA_002313205.1 Laupala kohalensis | reverse complement strand
GTGTGGACTATGAGCCAAGGTATCAAGATTTCTAAATTTTTTTGTGGGGCTTTACGGCTCGTCGACACCAAAGGTCATTGCAGCCCTAAAAACTTGTACAGGTAAGGAAAATGCAGTTACGCACTAAGGAGAGCCAACATGACTCTCCCCGCGTGTGGGACTCGCCAAATGGCTCAACCATTCCCACTAAAAACCCTCCTGAATTACAACATACCAAAACATATCTCAAAACCAAAAATCAAAACATTGAGGACAAAAAATGAGGGGAGACAAAAAATGAGGAAAATGAAAGATACCCTAGCCCTAATAGCGTCGGGATCGAAAAGAACAAGAGATGACCAAGAAAGGTCAGGAGAGAGAAAGGAAGGAGCCTCACACAAGTAAGTGGAAGTAATGCCAGACTCAGCTCGGGACCCCGTGTTTGCCAAACACGTACTTACCAGATGTAAGTCCCCTGGGGGTCCATAGATGAGGTAGATAGAATAGCAAGAAAGTTCTTTTTTTAATAACACGCAGAAAAAATGTATTTGGTAATTTTAGTATTTTCACACGTCATAAGAAAACCAGACGAAAAAAAAAATGTTTAAGGTACAGAGATAAACTGTTCCTATATTCCAGAGATCTACGATAATAACCGAAATGAGATGCTACGAGAGACGTAAAATGAGGAGTTATTTCTCTATGCAAATATTTTACGTTGTCATGCAATTTATTTCTTCGTACCTACGGGGACAAATTGTACTTGATAATCATGGTACTAAAAGAGAGCAAATTCTAATTTTAAAATCAAATGTTCCGTTTCATTAACAATGCTAATAAGCGTACGCTTAATGTGAGCTCGTTATCTCGAGACGCATACTCTTTGAACTGAGCTAATATCAGTTGTTCCGCAGCCATGCGTCCAAAAGCACTCATAAATAGCTATGCAAGATTCACTTTAGGATACATCTATGTAACTGGTTTACTAACGTTATATAAATTTCGGCATAATATATCAGGATGTTAAACATTTTAAGACATAAATTTTTCTTAGTTTTGTGAACAAGTACTTTAAAGAAATTGTTTAATTTAACCTCATAATATCAGTTAATCCTTAATTTATATGATAAATCACTATATTACATAAAACAAAGTCCTATGCTACGTCTGTGTATACAATGTTCAAATGCACATTTTATTCCAGTTTTCGTTATTCTATAGAATATTTCACGAGGAAAGTTTAGGCGTATAACTCGTGGGTTTTTTTTTTAATATCAGCTGACCAACATTTCGATGAAGTTGAAAAAAAAAAATAGTCGCAAAGGTTTCTGCGTAAATAGTTAGAGATGGGTGTAAACAATTACAGGATTGTATCCGTCAATTAGTTCTGCAAATGAGCTTGCTGTCGCATCTTCTTATTTGCAAAGATTAACACAAACTATTGAACTTCAGATATTAAAGAAAAGACATATCAAACGCAGAAACAGGGTAATTTAGGTAGAAAAATTTGACTCTTTATCAAATTATGAGCGTTTTTTTATTTTAAATTTGAGGAAGATAAAAAGTGTTTTAGAAAAATATTGTATTTTTGTCTACACTATTTATTATTATATTTACGGAGCGTTAAACAGTAACATAAGATCAAACCATGCTAAAATCAGCGGCGGGCTTCTAGAAATATAAAGTATTTTTTGTATTCTAGTTATAATATTTGACTGGTAATAAACATTCAGAACAGGTATCAGTCTTGTTTTTAAAATGAATTATGATAAAATCTTGTGTGGTGGTCTAATAATATTGTGAATTAACAATTAATTTTTATAGGTCAATTTTTCGATTCATATCTAACGTGGATCGCAAAATCATGAAAACGATTCACCAAAGATTTATTCGTGTAGACGTGTAATGAAGCAGGCGAAACTTCCATAACCAAAGAAGCGCATTGAACGTCAAAAGAAGAGAACAGGAAATGTGTCATGCACTAATATTTATTGTTTGAATATTTATTGGCGATTATAAAAATTACTTCTAACATAAAAAGTATTTATGCATATTTGATTCACTCATAAATTTCGAAATTGGGAAAGGATAAAGAAGAGTTTCACCTCCTATATTTCAAAGGTGTAGAAAGAATTCATGCATCAAGTTTATCTTTTGGACACAATTGCCTAGTAATTGACTGAGTGTTCAGACTGAGATAATGGTCTTAATTTCGTGCGTTAACTCTGCATAAATGTAATATTCAATACTCTATTTTCAATATTTGTTTTCTTACATAATTATACTTTTTGGTTTCTACTAAATATGTACTCTTCCAAAAGTATCTACAAAGATTTTCTAGCAGTGGTTAAAACCTGTTCAGCCTTCAAGCAATCTCATTACCGAGCAACCTCATTCACCAGTTCGGTTTTCGACCTCATCACTCCACTAGAGAACAGTTAAAAGGGCAACAAACATTATTGGGGGAAGATTAGAGGATAAAAAGTACTGCTCGGTTTCTCGATATAAATCAAGTGTTTGATAAAGAGTAGCACCATGGTCTTCTTTATAAAATAAAATTGTTACTACCCCATTCGTATTATTACATCCTTGAACCTCAGCAATATTTTTCAAAGTCAAGTACGAAGAATAAAGGTCAAATCTGCAACCTATTAATTCCAGGGTACCTCAAGGTAGCGTCTTGGGTCTGTTCTCTACTTGCTCTACACTTGGGTAGGAAATAGACAGTGAAAATAAATGAAAACAAATCTGCACATTTCCCTTCCTCTCTGAGAGAAGAAAATTACTCCCTCCCCCTGTAAAGATATATAATAAATTTATCCTTCAAGTTGAAAGTGTTAAGTATCTTGGAATACATCTGGACAGAAGGTTGACATGGACCGCACATTTTAAAGCAAAAAAACAGCGAATATAATTTCTTAAGGAAATTCAACTCGTTTTCAGTTGTCACTCGAAAACAAATTTCTTATCTACAAGACAATAATAACTCCTATTTACGCATACGAAATACATATATGGGGATGTGCGACTCATCTAACACAGCTATAATCCAAGACTTCAATCAAAAATTCTTCGCAACATAACAACTACTCCCTGGTTTATCACAAACGCTACCATCCACCGTAACCTCAACATTCCAACAATTCAAGACACCATTTCATCTCACAGCAGAAGATATCAGAAAATATTAGAGAATCATCCGAATCCTCTCGCGCCCAATCTCGTTGGTACTGTAATGACTAATTAATTCATTACTCTTAATTGCAATTTATTCTGAAAACTATTAAAAGAATAGGATCATAAATAAATTTCGTACCCGAGTATGTAGGGTTTTGAGGGGATGCAGCTGCGGGACGAAAAGGAGAATGGAGTGAGAAGACTGGTGCGTTTGGGGCGCAGACCCAGGGGTTTCTTTTGAATAAAGTCATAAAAATATCGGTCGAGTGTCTAGACATCCGGCGCAACTAGATCGCGGGGACCGAAGGCTCGGGAAAGAAAATGATGTGAGAGATGATTGACCAGAAACGTTGTTGACATGTACTTTGAAATGGCAAATATAAAGTTACTATGGAAATTCGGGAGGAAGGTTAGGGTTATTTTGGAGACAGAACCCAGAACCACGTGTAAGTTCATTTAAAAAAACATAGAAAAAGGAAGATTCGTTGTAGGGCGCTCTCGCCGGACGAAGGAGTCCATTAGTTAGAATGTTGATTGGCGCAGGATATATTGGTAAACAAGTAGGTTTGATTGTCGAGCAACGAAGCTCATGGGTCCACAATGAAAGATAATTCACGAAAGGCAGTATTAACAAGGGGCCGAAAAACATCTGCGTAAATGAAGATCTGGGGTTTCGGATGAAAAGAAGTGTCAGTGACGGGGGACAGAGGCATTGAAATAAAGTGTCACTGGCAAGAACAAAGAGGGACGAGGGTAACTTTCTAGTATTAAATATCACCTTGCGAAAAGATGAGGATCACGAGACTGCGTAGTGTCATAGAATGGGGTTCGATAGGAAAAACACTAAGATTTCGGAGACAACGAATTATTGTGATAATTAAACCTTGCTATTCGTCCAAAACGAATAGACGTCATTCAAAATTAACCAACCAAAAATACTCCACGTGGAGTGACAAATAATGACGTGAGGAAGGGTGGAGCCATATCGCTAAGGTTTTGGGACGCTAAGTGGGGAGAGGGATACCTAAGCAAGGGAGCAGTCTCTCCAGATACACAGGAGATCAGAGATTATCATCATTGAAAGAGAGATCATCATCAGAAGAGTATTATTATTACATCATTATCATTGCATTACGAGACGTTAAGAGATCATTATTTTCTGAGCTGCAACATTCTGAGTTGTTTTCTGAGTTAGATCGACTATTCAGAGTTATTCTAGCTGAGTTTTCTGAGAGAGGACTTAGCTATTTTTCGATATGATATGGTGAACTTGTTTTTTTTTTAGATAACTCGGTGATCCTTAGTCGATCAGTTTTATTTTCAAGTGTCGTGCGATCTCCGACATATGTTTTCGGTTCGTGTGATATCAACCTTCTGAGAGAAGTAAATAGCCATGAACTTTGATTAACGCCATTCACTCGTCGTCGAGCTGAACTGATAATAACTGCTACGTAACTCTCATAACGCTACGCTGAGGGTCGTTTGGTTCTGGAAGCGGTGAATGCGAATGGTACCTACGGCGCGGAGCAGTGAATGGTCTGGCAATATCGTGGGGTCATTCATCCTTAAGGAACTCGCCACTCCCACACAGTTTTGACAACTGGTGGTCCAGCTTCAATTCGAAACTGTAAGGTAATTAGCATGACTGGCTGCGCCCAGTGCATCTGCTATAGCGTCAACTGGCAGTGAACTGACTTATGCGTGTGCAACGATGCCAAAGACTCTTGTGGCGCTCATCAATATTTAATTAATAATAATCATCATCAAGGACAATCAGTTATTGCTGATGATTATATTCTTAAGTATCATGGTTAAATTAAATCAAGGTTGGAGTAAATAATTAGCCAAAACTATGAGTAATGNTCATCAAGGACAATCAGTTATTGCTGATGATTATATTCTTAAGTATCATGGTTAAATTAAATCAAGGTTGGAGTAAATAATTAGCCAACACTATGAGTAATCGAATGAAAAGGCAAACCAATTATCATGGTTTACACATGTATGATTTTTGGGGGAATATGTTGGGGAAGTGTATGTATGAGTAGCATAGGGCATAATGTAAAAAGAATTTTCCATGTATTGAATAATTAAACAAATTTTATCGAAACTGCATTTTTTTAAATAAGTATCAGTGTGTATCATGATAATAAAATGGGCCGAAAATGTCGGTTGATTTTCCTTTCTAATTTTTAATTACGTAGTTCAAGATTAAATGTAGGGCATCCAGTCGAGTTGCTGAGTGGGCTAGGTAAGTTTTTTAGTTAATTAAGTCCACTTTTGTCACAATTGGCTTTCCCAACCGGAGGCCAGATTGCTATAGCACCCATATTTAAAATTGTTACANNTTTTTGAATCCGCCTCTGCCTTAGGGCCCTTGATCGGAATTGATGGGATGGTCCCTTGCTTGCTTCCGGAGAGTAAATTAGTTTTTTTTCCTCCACGTGGTCATACGCAGTTTGTACTGTTTTTTGAGAATAAATTTATTATTATTTATTACATATAAACTGGAAAAGGACAAAAACATTTACTCCATTTCCTTACCGCTTCCGACCTTGAGCGTGCGTTTTTCAAAGTTAAGAACTTGAAGAAGACAAATGGTTTTTAATCTCTTTTTTTGTGTGTAATCGTATTTGCTCAAAGCTCACCATGAACGGATTGTAAATGTGCAAGTACATTATTTAAAAAGAAAACTAAATTATCGTGTGTGTGATGTGGGGAAAGAGTCGTCACGCATCGTACCTTATGAACGTTCTTTCCTTGTCGGTTTCCTTCTTATCGAAATTTTATACGATTTTCCTTAATGCCAACGTAACTTTACTTATCAATATAATTTATCACTTACGGACTTCCGTAACTATGGACGTCCCTTGATTTTACATATTTATTAAATGGAATGATTATCCTCATGTTGCATTCATGTTCTAAGAGTTTTAAGAGTCAGGGAAAAACATAAAATAGAGGTGACACTGGATTAGAAAGTGATCTACATGACACCTTAACGATAGATAAATGAAGTTTTAACGTATTTCATATTGCAGTGGCTGATAGGGAGACAGAACGTATTACACAATCCTGAGATTTGACCATTTATTAGATTTCCATTGCTTCGCCAACGTTTTGGCAACAAAAGTCATCTTCATCAGAGTTATACAAAAAGAAATCCTTATAAAAGGCTTCGCGACCATATGTAATTAACACAATTAGTTTATCCCCAAAATAAACGTAGTTAATTAAATTTAAATCAAATTTAAATTTCTTTATCATGTTTCGATGGTTTAGTGATATAGGTAGAATCAAAATATTGGTCTTTGAAGCGACTCAACGTTTTGGTTACATTAACGTTAAGATCTAAACAAATTTTCAAATTTTAATTTTGTTTAATTATATCCAAAAATTTCAGAAATCGACAAATTGCACCCTCATAATACGACAAAATTGTTCTTGCAAAAATACTCAATACAAATAGTCAATGTGTTTCAATTTCTGTGCATCTGTACGGGCAAATAGATTATATGGAATGATACTACATAGATCATACTACATTTTTTATACATTTGAAAGAGACTGATTACTCGCGCTCTTCTTTCACCTTCTTAATACCACTATCCATCCTATTTATAGCAGAATTTAATAAAAATTTATTTAAAAATCAGTTTAAATGAGAGAAAAAATACTGTTAAACTATTAACACTATTAACACTATTAAAAAATATACGAGTTTATTTCCATTTCATACCTCTTGTTTTTATAGCAAAAAATACAATGTGAAACAGCAGTGATTCAAAACAATAAATTAAATAAAACACCGCGAGAAATACAAAATTAAAGTGGTTTGTACTATTTATTGGGATGTGTGTTTTTAATTTGAATATACTAGTTGCGTTATCGCTGCTTCACTAGCGTGAAGTTGGGTCCACCCTGGAGGACGCGTGTGTCGAAGTTTGAAGTTCTAGGAATTTTCCTAGGGTTTCTGCGCTTCACGCCTGTTACTAAGAAACTATTAAAAATTAATTTTAAAAATTTGAAATAAAAATTCGAAAATATCGCTGTTGTCTTCTTGGACCCCTCCTGTAGAACGCCTGTCGAAATTTTGAAGCCTTTGCCAGGTAGTAGACACACAGATCCACTGACACACCAAACACAAATATTTATTGAAAACAAATTCTTGCTATGATATTTTGCAAGAGGAATAGCAGTGCAACACACACACACACACAACGATTCCACCAACAACGTTTTTTCAACCCGTGAAAAAAACGGACGTTATAGTACAACATAAAAGGGTTGGCAAGATGGGTAAATATGCAAGATAGAAGTAGCTTGACTATGCACATGGGGTGCATTATAAGAAATACTGATATGTTAAAAATAGCGAAGTCCTGAGTAAAATTACGTTCGTATAATAATAGATATGCCGACATGGTGTAAAATTGCTCCAGCTCTCCAAGCTAGTTAAATTATGAGATGTATAATTGTTTTCTTAATTTTTATTCTAGTTGTTATAAAACAACAATATGAATAATAACGATTTTAATAACATGAAAATAACATAACAATATGAATAACATGATTTTATTTCTATATATCCGTTAATAATATAGTACAAATAATATTCAATAGTTCGCTTGTCTCGTTTGTAATGCATAATATTATGTAAAAACTTGGCGGCAGAGCGCGACGGTTTTTTGATTTACGCATCTCATCTCGGAAAAATTGAAATATCTTTCTCAGATGTCCGGTGACCTTTAGATGAAAGTGATGTAAAAAATACTACGAAAAATCAAAGAAAACTTCCATCACATTAAAAGTTGGTCTTTTCTTTTTGAAAGTAAGTTATTTCTCCATAAGACGAAGTGTATTACACCATCAATTATAATCGCAATAATTTAATTTAAATTGCCGCTGATGTGTTTTTCAAGTTGAGATCACAATAAGTACATGTTACTCTGTATATTTATGCTGATTTAAGATATTTTAATGATTTAATTCTACCTACACTAGTGTTACCTTAATATATCATATTGTTAAACCCAAGCACTTGTTTTTAATTTACAAACATGTCAAAAATCATCTCCCTCACAAATACTTATGAATAGATTCTCAACTTTGATAGGAACAATTCTCCGTGAGTATAAAGAGAACGAAAGCGATTGTGGAGGGTCATCCCAACCGCGAACGGTTAAAGACAGGTGCGCGCGTCTCTTTCTCAGGGAAGTGACGTCACAAAGGGTGCGCGCTGTACCGTGACCCCCCACCCCACCCTTTCACTCTTACGAGGTGCAGGTAGTCAACAAGGACAGGTGGTCATTCCCTCCCTTGCCCTTCCTCCTCGTGAGGGCTTTCGCTTCAGTGCTCCCGCCCTCGTGCACTTTCGTACCTCCGCCACCCCCTCTCATCCAACCATCACCTTCCGCCAGATTCTGAAAACGATTCCACCAACAACCGTTGACCAAGCGAACGCCAGGCGATCATACAGGGATTCTTCGTATGCTGTCTCATAAAACCACACTTGTCGTTAACAATAATTGGTAAGTTCTTTGCGTTTTGGCAATTAGAGAAAAGAAAATTCACAACCAAAGAAATATAGTATCAAGTGGAACGCTGACTCAGTGTTCGGTCTGCGAGCCGCTTGCCTGGCGCAGTTCCCAGTAGTCAGAGGCTCGGCTGGCTGGATCTCCAATACCCAATGCTGGCTGCGCCGTTTTCATCACTTATAAACTTTATTGTCGAAAAACAGGTTGCAGACTGCGTATGACCACGTGGGGGGGGGCAATAAACTAAGTTACTCTCCGGACACAAGAAAGGGACCATCCCATCAATTCCCATAAGCAGTAGGCGATTTAATATTTATAAAATAAATTATTTAATAAATACCTACTGTTATCAGTTCATTATTCAAAATAAATTTTAGATATTAGTGCACTAAAAATTCGAGATTAATAAATTAAAAGTATTAATGGCATTCCCGCCCAAGGAAAATCCGCCACTACCCGGAGAAAAACCCGGGCCAGGATGTGGCTACAGAGACAATGTACACAACCGTGCCAAGGTTGCGTACAGTTAGAAATAAACTATTAATAAACAAAGGGAGAAAAATCAACATGCATGAAGAAGAAATTTAATCAATATCTAGAGTACAGTAACAATGGCGTGATAAAGTATAAGAGGTATTAACATCACTTACATCATCTGAAATCAGGTGGAAAACAATATTTATTAGGAAATTGAATCTCTCATTAACTTCATTTATTAAAATCTGTAAATTCTCTCACATTATAGAAACAATAGCACATTACAAAGCCTTTAACTGCGGATTTAATGAGATTCAATTTATTTATATCTTTTAGATTCATGGGAAGGGAATTATACAAAATTATTCCTGAATGATAAGGGCCTCTGTAGCATAGAATTGTTGACACGCCGGGAAGACGAATATTAACCTTATTACGAGTGTTGTGTTCGTGAACTAGACTATTTCTTCTAAAGCAGGGGTGGGATTTTAATAGTTCTGCCTTAACAAACACGACTACTTCATAAATGTATATGCAAGGGAGAGGGAGAATATTTAATTCTCTAAATAAAGGTTCACATGAATTTCGGGGGTGAGATTTACATATTATCCGAATTATTCTCGTTTGAATTCTAAAAGTTTGAATGCTCTGACTGGATTGGCCCCAGAAGATAAAGCCGTACTATAAAAGAGAATATACATTTGCAAAATACATGCAACGAGAAACGTGTTGACTAACAATGTTGGCTAAAATTCGGAATGTATAGCATATTTTGGTTAATTTTGGCTTGTTAAACTTCTGGCGCGTACCAAGTTTAGATTTATTTAACTGAAAGATAAATTTAAGAAAATTAAAAATATAATTAATTGCTCCTATCTGACGTTAGCCAAATATTAAAACAGTTTCTACGCACAAGCGCAAAGTGTTCGGTAATTGTAATATGTTACGTTACACACAGGCTGATTCAGAATTCCTATTACACAGATACAGGTTTTGTAGAGGGGACTTAGAACAGCAATATTTGATAATAAACTCATGTCCCGAAATGCGCCGTTTGGAAGATAAACGACTTTGAAATAACTTCAAACGATACGCTGCACGTGCATCAACCATCTCGTACCTGCGTAAACTACAACATATGTTCGAAGTGGCGACCAGGAGTTTCGTTGCACAAAGTGTACCTGCGAGCAATGTTCACATACACACGATGCAAAAGTCCTGGAGTGTCCTGAATGACCTCCGCTGCAGCCATTACACGGGTAAGAGATCGTCCTGTGACTCCACAGGGGTCTCGTAAAAAATACTCTTCATGTTGCCCCACAGTAAAAAGTCCAAAGAGTGTTAAATCGGGCGATCGTGGTGGCCAACGAATCTGTCCATTATCTGTATAATAAATCCGTTATTGAAAATGGTAAAATCATATAATATGTAACTATCAATTGGTTATTATTAACTATATTAAAACTTGATTGAACTGTTCAGTACATTTGCGACAGTTCTTCAGCTCACAAAAAGACGAAGATTTAGAAATGAACGTAAATAGTAGGCTACAATTATCAATTTGAGAGTAATTTTTTTGTGTGTTCGCTCTAAGTAATCATAACGGAACTCTTTCAATCCTCTACGGTTTAGATTGTGATGTCTGACGATGAGGTAGAAAGTCAAATATTGTCGAGACGGCATCCGTTTTTAAGTTTTTTAATGATTCCTCCTTCCTTAAAAGTGCTTTTTCAAAACGAGCCCTGCAGATTGTCGAACATTTGGAAGGGGTAAAACCATTCCTCTTCGTAGCTATTATCCCTTTCTTTTTATGATCAGGATCTTGAGGCAAACTTAAAATAAACCTGAATATTAGTTACTATATTTACAGCTTTCAGAATATAGAAACTTAATTTTTATGTAAAGGACAAACTTTTCGAATAAATCGATGTGACGTGACATTCGTTTAGTAAAATATCAAAAATCTACTTAAATAGAACAATGTAATCATGGTTTAGGATCTTAAATAGTTACTTAACATATACTAAAATTTGTATTACTGTTCTACAATTGTATAATTTTAAAAGATAGTGAAAGTTCAACTGTTAAGGCCATTGCTCTTGCTTACTACTTACCTATGAAATGATGAGTCGCAATTCTTCACGTGATTGCATTCGTAGATTACACACGTGTTGACCATTTTAATTAACGATTATTCTTATCTCCTTTTTTCACTTTATGAAGACAGCATCACTGTGCACAATATTATTTTCTGTGACAGACACACGTATCTGTTGGTGCGGCGAGCAACGCAATGTGTTGGCAATTTCATGCAATACCCCCGACTAGGGGGGGGGGGGTAGCTTCGTAGCCGGCTCGAGTTCGCCCGCTGATCCCCGCATCACTCAACGTTCCAGTAGGTAGTATATTTCTATGTTCACAACATGCCCCTGATGAAATCCGAAACGTTGGCATAATGTGAATAGGAGTTTTTCTTTTCTTTAATGACCAAAGCGCGAAAACCTTACCAACTATGGTTAACTATAAGTGAAATGTAACTTTTTTCCGATTTTATCGACATTTATCGTCAAAACCATTTCTATTTTTCTTATCTCACGTTTTTAAAATAAAACTTAACCTATGTTCAATTGTTCATCCTGGACATCTAAACTATTCCCTTGCGAAATTTCATCACGATCCGTTCAGTGGTTTAGTCGTGATCAGGTAGCAGACAGACACGCTTTCGCATTACGCATTTATATATTAGTATTGATAATAATATTAGATAAATTAATTATTATATTTTTTATATTCGTAATGAAGAATTCGCGTTTCTTCCAAGCAGGGTGGTACAGTAGAATGGTACAGGGTCCACAACCCTGTAACCACTCTTTTGAAATATTTTTCCTCGCACTACTCTGACCAACAAATCCAATAATAGGCAATACCATGGAATGAACAAGCTACATACTCAAAATACAGGATTCGCGTGAGCGAAGCCGCAAATCGTCTGTGATATAATCCGGTGTTGTTCTACACACTCTCCCCCTGGATTTAAAGCTATGCGGTCTGTACGTTTAGCGTTATGACAATGTTACTCTCAAAACTGGTCAATTTAGTAAATTACTACGTCTCAATGCTTTGTAAGTTTAGGTGGTCCGGAGAAGTGAAGAAACAAAAACGTTTCATCATTCCATAATTTACGGGAAACATACTGTGATGACCTTCTACAATTTAAAGAATGAAACAAACCATGATGATGAAACAAAAAACCCCACCAATAATGAAACAAAAACACATATTTTTTATTTCACGTAGAAATTGAATATGTTTTAAAATTTTAAATAATATTTTATGAAATTAAAATTTTAAAATTTCTAGATTTTCATAAATATTTAATTTGGGACCTTTGTTTTCTGAATGTAGAATTTGAAATAGTGAAGAAGTGTCAAAACAGTGATTACAATTGTTTGGGTGGATGGCTAATGCCGACAATTCAGACTTTTTCTTCCAAGCCCTAATCAAGAGAACATGTTGATGAAAACAAGTTTAACGTTTAATCTAGCGTGAACTTTCCTCTCACCTACTCCAGACCAATGTCGATTCGGTACCTTAAATCTGGCAACCCAACATCCTTCCTTCCAAATTCCTTCGCTCAAATAAAGTGGTTATGAGGGAGACCAGGGCTGCTGACTTAAACCTCACCACATCATTAAAAACGGCACTTAATTTTTTGTTCGACCGATTACAATACTCTCCTTATATATTTTGTATAATTAGAAAATAATTACCCGTTTTTGGAATTTAATTTTTCTCTGTATTTTGTAAACGGTGCATTTTACAGAGATGTTGTTTACCAAATTTGCACGGTGAACAATAAAAATGTTTATATTCATGTTTTCAAAGTTTTGAATTTTAGAAACCGGAAGTAGAAAATTATGTGATCATGAAGTCGGAATGAGCTGCCCAGAAATAGGCTTCTATTCCTAATGTAATCAATGTCATTTGTCAAATTTGGTATCGGTATCGTCTTGAGTCATCTGGGGAAAAAATTTCTTAATATACACAGAGACACACATATAACATTAGACATCATCAAAATTTGAAAATCTCCGGACCGAATTTGTAAAGATCTGGGGAGATCTTAAACTTTTCTTTAGACCGATTACAATACTGGTCTGATACTTATATATTCTGTAAAATTTAGAGAATAAAAAAATGATGTACAACAAATTGATAAATAGCTTAGCTCAGCGGTTCCGAATCTGGGGGGGGGGGCGCTGTAATGCCAAGAGGGGCAGTGGGCGAGAAGCTTTTATCCTATTTCAACAATACGTAACAGATTCTTAATTTTATTTATTACACTAATTCTTAGTTATTTAGAACAAGAGTAATGCAATTTTAGCAAATATATAGTACAATACATTTGAATCTCTATGATAATTACTATTTACTATTTTAGAAACAGATTAAAACAAATAAAAACTAATATTTTTTGTTTTAATATCAATATTTTTGTAGTTATTGATGTATATTTAGGACAAATGCCGTCCTCATTGTATATTATAAACTTGTTCGTCCGGGACAAAACGCGTTTCAGTAGACAGAACTACCAACATTTTGGACATCTTGCTGTGGTCTTCTTCTGGGAAACGTCAAGAGTCATACAGACCTAAATCGCTGTCGTTCTCAGCTGTATATTATTCATTGAACAAAAAATTGGGAGGGAGGAGTTTCATGCTTGAATAGTCTCACTGGGGCGCTCACGCAAAATAGTTTGGGAAACGCTGGCTTAGCTAATGAGCATGCTTTCGTTTCACAGTAAGAATTGCGAATCAATGTTAAATAAAATGGCGTTGTGGAGCTGCTGAACACTGTAGCACGCACATTGGCATCACTAATGGAAGGGGCTGAGAAACAAACGACTTTTGCAAACTCCGCAATTACGTTTTACAGCGGTTGTAAAAGTTAATGGCATTCTAATCTGGCTCGTATCACTCCATCGAAGCGTGTTTCCGACATGAAACTTACAAACTAGTGAACAACTATGAAGTGTTAAGCCAAATTTATCGTAATTTTGCATGCTACTTTTTCTATTGGAATATCCAGTCGAGGATGCTATACAGCTCATGGCCGATGTATTTGTTTTTACTCTTTCTTTATCGTTCGGGATCATAAACCAAGTTTTTCTAGATGGAAACATTTGCGAAGGGAGATTTTGTCTGGAGCGGAATAAAAACCGGAGTCCTGGAATGATACGTAATGAATTGGATCAACATAATGAAATGATGTACTTTGAATTCTAATCATGATAAAGAGGATCATACTATTGAAATAAATACCATTATTCTCGAACATGTAACATTAACACACTTAAAATACATTTCATTCTAAGGTTCGGGTTTTCCTACGAAACAAAGAATTCTGTGGTGATACAAGCGTATACTTTTATTTAGCGTCTATTTTATTGACCTGAATTTTATTCACAAGTTTCATTTTTAACATTAACAATATAAACACAACATTAGATGTTATGAATATATAATAATGATAATACCCAATGTACCATTATTTATCTCACATACAAACTACAAATATTGTTAATTACTCAGCAGAATACTCTGTCCTGAGTTTTCTATCATTTGCTAGCGTCAGAGCTGTAATTTCTTAGGACTCAAGTAATCAAGTAACATCCTTTTCAAAAAAATGAGTCAAAATGCTTCTTTTCTTAATTTTATTTTTAAATGCTGTTATCTCTGAAAAGAATACAAAGAATAAAATAATTCTATGCTCTAAATACAATACATTTGAGAAATTTGCTACGTCCGGTTGCACAGAAGAGGAATGGAAATTTTCTGGGATATTTGCGTGTTAATGTGTGATGATGTGGAGCAGTGCTTCCAGATTTAGGGTTAGGAAATACTTCATGAGTAAATACTTTGAAAACTACCGAGTACGGTTGAGACTCGGTTCACTTAGATCGGTTTCGCAGGTAGTCAAGAACTCAGCGCTCGTTAGAAAATGGACAGTCTGTTGTTATCTTATATCTCCCTCACATGTAGATACACGAAAGAAACATTAACAACAAAAGATAAATTTCTATGTACCTCTTTTTATGTCAACTTATTAATTTTGAAACTATAACAAGCGCAGTTCTCTGATATGAAAAGTCGTCGGCTACTGTGAGTTTCTACGAATAATTCAAAATTATAAAATCTAGTGAGACATGGCGCAATTACTTTATTTTACGTGAAAATAAGGAACCTAATGTTAAGTACTGTTTTGCTGAACAAAGTCATGGAGACTTGAGTCATCAAGAGGATAATCCTAGTCGCATATGGATGTCGTAAGCTGTTTCCTCCTCGCGCCATAAGAAAGTAGAAAAGGTATTTTTAATCAAACAATTACATTGAGAAATGCCTATTAGGTGAGAAAAAACGGATCAGAGACTCCAAGATAAAGAGGTAGAGAGAAAGAAACAAGAGCGAAATGAAGAAAAAATATTTCCCAATGCTCATGCATCTTTTCTATACAATTTGCTCAGAAAAGACAAAGAAGAAGAAGAAAGTTGTTCTAAGAAGGTGACGACAATTTTGGAAAACTGGAACCCATGGAAAAAAGTATGTGCGAAATTGAGAAATTTTATTTGTACCCGCACTCTTTTTAAAACTATATTCTTCAGAAACAAGAATAAAGTATGATCTTGTTGTAACTGTTTGTTGGAAGAAAAAATTAAACATTTTTGAAAAACAAGAAAAATTTTTCGTTCTATGTCTACCTCTTAGTATTATCAAGTAAAATAATAACCTTTTTAATTTAAAGAGAACACTTTCCTCATTTCCTAATAAATCTGGTTATTGAATGAAATATGTCCCCCATTCTAAATGCCATCGAAACAATTTATAGTAATCTTAGTGTTTTAGAAAGCTAGTAATTAGATTGAGAAGGAGAGTGTGCGAGACGAGGCTTACTTTCCAAAACTGAATATTTTGTTTGCTACGCATTTCTAAATTTGAAAAAATCGTTTTCATTTCAATGATGTTTCTTTTGATAGATGTACAAATCTTCGAAGCTTCAGCATCTTCCGTTTGTCATTCATCTGTGCTTCTAAGGCGGGGTTCAGTCCTCACTAATGCCGTACCTGATCTCATCTGCAGTCCCGTCACACGGCACCGGATGTACGTGACAGTCATAAATCTAATTGATAATCACGTCACTAACACCTTGTGAGACATGTCTTAATTATTCAATACGAATGTAGACCTCCTTCTTGTTGTAACAATTACCGGGAATGTTCTCAGTAGAATGTTGATCGAAGTGACACGACGCGATATTTATTAAAAATATTCAAGGTGGTAATGTTTATGTAGGAAATTTTTAAAATTTCTACATGATCTACATTAAAGTATTCTTGATACCTTCTTTTTCCTGTTTTAATGCAGAAGACACATTTACTCGGCGACTTAAGTAGAAACTTGGGGAACTCACATCACAAAAAACTATATAGTGAAAGGATTGAAAAGAGAACTTTACTATTGTATGTCTTAGGGCTGGGATAGGATCTATATTATTTTGATATGTCATCATAAATTGGAGAATGGAACTAAATTCCAAAAGGAATCAAGTTGTGTTGTATTATAAGCATACGGATTCAGCCTAATGCGATGGTGGGGCGGTAGGTTAGAAAAAAAGTGGGTAGAGTCAAGGGCGCACTAGATAACTAATGTGACTTTGGTAGAGCGCTGAGTTGCTGATTTGATCGCTGGGGTTCGATCCCCGGTCCCGGCAAGGAGTGGTGATTTCATGCACTCTCCAAAATATCCAACCTGACTTCCAGACCTACTCAGTCTGATGTAAAATGAGTACCGGTTCTATCATGGAGTCAAATCGTCTGGAACTATATTCTGGTCGCATCTCTTCCACCCACCGAGGCCTAGTAATTGCGGAGTTCAATCCTCTGTAAATCCCATGGATACCTTCGAGGCCTAAACAGGGAAATAACTTCTTTTGAGAGAAATGGCAGGAGTAAAAGCTAAGAAAAGTTAAAAATCGATGGAAAAATTAGTACACAAGTTTTTATTTAACTAACCTCAAACTCCTACCTCATGGTGAATCGCTTCGTTCTCTTAAGTGTTATGGTGTGTACCTGTGGGGTGTTAGGTCTTAACACTAAGCGCAGAGGTGGATTTAAGCATAAGCAATATAGACAATTGCCTAGGGGCGCAGGATTTTGGATGTACCAAATAAAGTAATGAAAAAATTAAAACATTTGGGAAAAAAAGTTTGTTTTCTAAATATAGATTGCTTTTTTCATTTTCTCTAAAAATAATTTTCAAGTGTTTCGTTGTATCAGCAAAGATTCACAATGAATTTAAAACTAATTTAAAAGTGTTTTTAGATAGGTTTATTTTAAGTTTCCAGACATGTTGTTAATACTACTTTGTATCCGACAATAATAAATAACCAAAAATATATAGTTATTACTTTATTTATATATTATATAAATAATATATATTTAAAATACATGTACATAAAATCTGTTCTCAAAGAGCGTTATATTTATTACTCCCAAGGGGCGCCAAACTTATAAAACCACCTCTGACTAAGCAACTATAGGAAATCACATCGGTTCTCGATTCCTTGTTGAATCATATTAATGCAATTTAAGGTATTATAAATAAATAAATTTATTGTCAAAAAACAGTACAAACTGCGTATGACCACGTGGAGGGGAAAAAAACTAATTTACTCTCCGGAAGCAAGCAAGGGACCATCCCATCAATTCCGATCAAGGGCCCTAAGGCAGAGGCGGATTCAAAAAATTCAGCAAAAATTCCTAGATAAGATAAAAAGTTAGCTGCGAGTTATAATACTAATAGAATGTCAATATGTTTGTAATTTTAAGCAAAAAATTACATGTAAGTTATTATCGAACTATAGATTATTCTGAGTATAGTGCTTAAAAATCAAAAGAATTGAAATAACACTAAATTCACGATTTATTGTTACAATAGACCCGCCCCTAGACAAAGCCTAGAGAACCTGTATTATTATTAATATTAACAACCACAAAATTGTTATTATATAACGTATATAATCTGCGAGGGAAAAGTAGGTGTATTATCAGCTCCATATAAAGTCATTGGTGTTCGATGAATAGTATGTTCTCTCACAGCACCTGCCACAAAAATCTGAAATAATTTTAGGAGTGCAATAATATATAGTTAAAAATATCAATTTCTATATATGCGACTTGGATAAAATTACAATTTTAAGTCCCAACTCTCATGTGGAAATATTTTATTTACATAATTCGAACGGGGTACCTCAAGAATCCTCAGAAATATTGTTAGGATGCAATTATAGGAAAATAACCATGCTACATCTTTCGACATTTGGTTTGCAAAAAACAGTTTCCATGGTTACTGAACGAACGAGCAGTATTTAAAACAAACATTACATTAATTAGAATCTCGTTGTGAACAGAAAAGACATTATCACTTAAATACGTCAAATTTATTTTTTTATTTATGAACAGCTATGTATGGATAGACTATACTCAGTGGCAGTATTCCACAGCCGAATTACACTATCACACTCAACTGGGGATTCCCAAAAACCGGAACCATCTGTGAAGGATGAATGAAGAAATAAGCGAAAGGGAGATGATGAATGACAATGGACTTTCAGAAAATCTGCTACACACCCACGTAGTCCATCATAACAAATACCACCACGAATAATAACAATTAAGTTATTGTCAAAAAAGTTACAAACAGCATGGGACCACGAGGAGGACAATAAACTAATTTGCTCTCCGGAAGCAAGCAAGGGACCATCCGATCAAGGGCCCTATAGCAGAGGTGGATTTAACATAAAAAAGAAATATTTGAGGTTTAAACGTCGTACCCAGAGGTGTAACTTTAAAACCGACTCAGTCACAAAATTTACGACTTTCGAACACATTCGCGTGAATTTGTAGGTATCTTTTCGGAGAATCCCCTGTTGAAGTTTAGCGCAGCCTGAAAACAAACAATGAAAGGAAGCCGAAGGAATAAACAGACGGGGATCGCCGAGACATCCGAGCGTCGGAAGTGTGATGACGGTTGGGAACAAAACACCAGCGTTCCTCGTCGCGATGCGTCAGCGAACCGTCCGCCGCCACGCCGCGTCGTGTCCAGCGTCCGACTGCACGAGTTGTCCCCCTCTTCTCACGCGAGCCACGTGCACGCGTGCGTAGCTGACGCGACGACAACGTACACGCAATTGTCGTGCGTACGTGCGTGTCTGACGCTAGTTACCTTATGAGAATAGATCCTCAATTGGAGCGTAAATTATACACGTTTGAAACATTATTGACAGTTTTGAATTTTTTTTTTGGTGGGGCTTTCGGGCTCGTCAACGGCAGGGTCATTAGAGTCCTTTACAGTTTTGTAAACTTTTTTTAAAGACAATAAAAAAATCCGAATGAGAAATATATTTTACCATTTGTTTCTGAGTGAAATTGTCATTTTAAATCCTTCATGTTTAATTTGTATCTTCTTAATATACCACTATAATCGTGTTATCAGAAGTATTTCTTTCATTAGGGGACCAAAGAGGATGTTTTGATATCACCACACCCCTGGACAGTCAGAGCGAACTATTGAATATGACTGAATATTGATCTGAAATCCAGATTATTCAGCATCCTGCACAATGTATTATTATAACACATATCAACTGCAACTTTGAATTTATAGTTCTAAAATCACAAAATTCAGGTGAACAAATCTGCGGGTACTCAATTTTCTATACATCTAGATTACTTAATAGAATAGGATTCGTTAATTTCACAACACTTGATGATCAGCTGCATTCTTGAAGAAAGAAACGTTAAAGGTTCATATCCGCTTAGACTGAAGTCAAGTTGCCAACTATTCACTACAGTAGTTCTAATTGATTAATTATTCACTCTACTGATTTTTGCTACTGAATGATGACAATTATTTTGTGATTTTAAAACTTGATAATAAATTAGTTTTTAGTAGTATTTTGAGTAACTTAGTTTACTGCTCCCCCACGAGGTCACACGCAGTATGCAACGGGTTTTTTGACAATAAAGTTTATTTATTTATTAATAAATTTAGATTGTTTTTCGACTCTTCCTTTGAAAAGGATCGTATTGTCTTCAGTCAAGTGATGAGGCTGCAATTTCCGTTAGGACAGTATTTTCAGTTTTTGTGAATTATTCTGGTAAATGCCCTATAATGTACGAAAATTCTCATGTTATTGCGTTCCTATTTCCATTTGCTATGTTTTAGTAAGTTTTTTCGCTATGTTACTTTTGCCAGAATACAAAAAAAAAACATGAACCCGCGAAAGATTCTCCATATCAGCCCGTAGTAATTTAAAGTCAATTTTACGCCATAAGGTTATGAAAATTCATCGCCGCTGGATACGGAATGGTTCAAGCTATAATTTGAAAAAAATACCTTAAAACGGTGGACAAAGTGCTAACTGAGTATTCAAGACTAAACCGGAGGGACCTATTACACATCATGAATGGTTTCTACGGAAATAGCCACTCGGATGCCTTTTTCTTGAAAGGTTTCGTTGTAACCTTGGTCAACGCCACCCACCGTGTTTAACCTTTTCTGTGACCGAAGTAGAAGCAACTCTTTGGACATCTGGCTTCTTTAAGTCCGGAAGTTCATCTTGAGAAATTCGAGACTCATTTCCTGTAGAGCAGAGGTTCCCCATAAAGAATGGTCCTAATATATCTGGTAGAAACGTAATGGTTTATGCTTACTTCGGGGTCCTCTATCTGACTTTAAATTTCTACGCGATGTGTTAGGACCACGCTATGTATTGGTGGAGACGCTGTACCTCGACACACTCAAAAAATATAAATAAAAACTTAAAGTTGCAGAAGAAATTCATATTGGTGGGTCTAAATTAACACATAGAATGCACTAATAAGAGATAAGCAGCTACCCTCTCTGCTAAAAAAAGAGAGTTTAACTCATGGATAATTTTCAGTTATCGAGACTAATCTTTCTCGTGGAAACCTGTTTTTCTTGCGACATAAAATATTTATTGTTCATTTGAAAAAAATTAATATTAAAAAATATAAATAATTAAATTCCAATTTTATGTACATTTTTACAGTTAATCTATTCACGCGTAATTTTTATTTAGAAATATAATATTTAATGAATGAGTAATTAAAGAAAGAGTTCTAGCTCTGGAGAGGTAAGATAAATTTGTCACTGTGAATTTGAATACTTTGCATGTATTCGGAATTTAACAAGTTTTTTTAATGAGTAAAATTTATTAAAAATGGAGGTTAATAAAATAATATGAAATAGTTTTCGTTTTTATAAAGGAAATGATTTTTTTAAATGAGCTATTTAATGAAATATTACTTCGGTCAAACAAATCTTCGTCATTGCGAAAGTTCTATGCAATACTCCTTTGTCTCCCTAAAGACATACGAAGAAAACGACTATCGATTGGTATCGATCTGGAGCAGGTACGAGCGAGTCATGCGACCCAATACTCACGCATTCAAGTTCCTTCCGAAAATGCTTTTTCTGAAGAATAAGGTAAATAGAAAAACTAAATTGCTTTTTTAGAGGGTAAGATTATTTTTAGTAATGGTAATAAAACTATCCCTATGATCAAAGAATAAAGTCTTATTTATTTTAAGTCTGTATAAAAGATCTTCGTTTTCTTACGTAAGGAACATATTTTGCAAAGAAACAATATCAGTATATACTTCAATGCAAGGGGTATCCAGCTCAAAAGGTAAGGCGAGGAAGATTCCTGAATTCAACCTATATCAAAGAGAATTGAATGCCATACAATAATACACACTAGCATTAAAAACATTATTTATTTAAAAGAATCAAGTTTTAAACAATAGTATGCGAGGATTAGTAGTACATTTTTCAACTACTTCTTTTACTAAATGTTCGATATGGAATATTGTGTATCTACCCTTACTCTTAAGGAGGGGCAATTGCCCCATCTTGTCCCAGCCTGCATGCACCCTTGCTTCAGTGACATGTATCTATTCTGGAATTCCACTAGACGAAAACTAAATTTCATATATGAACCTATCTGAAATCACGTGAAGATATCGTGCTGAGATGTTTGGCTAAAAGCAAAATATTTTCTCTCCTTCCAGAATGAGGAAAATATTATTTCTTTAAATTAATCTCTTTTTTTTAGTTTTCAAAAAAAAGTGTACACGACGAATTTAATCCCCATCCTGGTTCGGGTTTTTCTCCGGTTTTCCTGCGGGTAGTAGTGGATTTTCCATGGACGAGAAAGTCATTAATATTTTTGTCATTGTTAATCTCGAATTATTACTGCACATAAAATCTACAAATCATAATAGATGGCTTGGAATAATAGATGGCTAACAGCACGAATTTTTTAAATAATTTGTTTTATAAATATTAAATCCGCCACTGCCCTTGAGCCCTTTATCGGAATTGATAGGTCGGTCCCTTGCTTGTTTCCGGAGAGTAAAGTTGGTTTATTATCCCCCATGTGATCATACGCAGTTTGCAACTGCTTTTTTTACGATAAATTTTTTAAATTTATATTGTGAGACCATATTAATAGTTCAGATGTTCTAAAAAATGAAGTACGTTTAGAAAAACAGCTAGCTCTGCCGAAGAAAAAATGCAAAATGATAAGAATGTGAATATCTGTATGCTTCTTAAACTTGTACTTTCGGTAACAAGCATTTCTTCTCACAATTTAGTTGACACATTACTGTTGAATCACAGTGCGAATAGCTTATACAAACAGCGAGGACGTTAAGAATTAGCGTTGTGATGAAACCTCCACGTACAAGGTTGAAAATGTGCATGATTTCGTAGCACGTGTTTCTTGTATTTGAACGAATGTTGAGGTAATAACTCACGGTAACATTCCTTTAAGATGACACTCTAGACTAAATCGCCGATAATATTATCTTCCTCGCATTAATAAGCAGAAAACATTTTTTGGTTGCTGAGGTTTTGACTCCGTATTTATATTGACAATCTTAATTCCCAATTAAGCAATTTGTGTTACGCATTCCGAATCTTAGTTAACGCAGTTAGTCCACGTATTTCCCGTTGCGTTTATTTAGCAAACGTTTACTCCCATTTACGTTACGGCATTACCTTCTGGGGTAATTCCGGTCAGAGTATTCAAACTTTCAGAATTCAGAAGAGGATAGTTCGGATAATTTGTAAATCTCACCCCCAAAACTCTTGTAAACCTTTATTCAAGGAATTAAATATCTTAACACTTCCCTGCATTCATATTTATGAAACAGTCGTGTTTGTTAAGACCGAATTACTGAAGTGCCACCCTTTCTTTATACGAAACAGTCTCGTTCACGAACACTATACACGCAATAGTAGTAATATTCATCGCCCTAGAGTGTCAACCACTCTTTGCCAAAA
>NNCF01127755.1:108988-133630 GCA_002313205.1 Laupala kohalensis | reverse complement strand
CTACAGCAATGGCGTGATAAAGTACAAGACGAATTTAACTTTTATTAAAATCAATAAATTCTTTTACATTGTAGAAGCACTGGTGCAGGAGGTAGTTTTTAACCGCTGATTTGAACAGATTCAATTTCATAATGTCTTTTATATTCTTGGGCAGAGAATTATAAAGAACAATTCCCGAATGATGCGGTCCTTTTTGGCAAAGAGTGGTTGACACTCTAGGGCGATGAACATTACTACTATTGCGTGTATAGTGTTCGTATAGCTTTTTTCTGTAGTTTCTACTTTTTTTGTAAACATATTTCGTGTTTACTTTAATGTTTAATATCATGATCAATTGTTCTATTGTTATGTTTCTTGGTATAGTTTGTTATAATTTGAACCACCTGACGACGTCGCCAAACGAAAGTAGAACGTTGTCACAAAACATACTGTTCGACCAAAAAAGGTCGTTAGTTTTCCATTATTTATTTCATTATCATTTGTATTAGCAAAAATAATGAATGAGTGTAATAGAAAAAAATTAGAATGCGCATTTACAACAATTAGTGTATTGACACGCGTCAATGTTTTTCCAAAGGTGCGATGTGCTGGTGTAAACCCAAAAATAGTATATTCAATGTGGGAATTCTTAAATCTACAGATTAACTGGAGACAATTTTTGGAAGCATTAAATTACATAGAGTAAAGGTAGAAATTAAATTCCCGTGTGAGATACTCGCGATTGGTAAACTATTTTCCTCTGCCCCTAAAAATCAATCATGAATCGAAGAAAACATAGAAACTTGATGTCAGAAAACCAGTTTACACTATCCTTATAGTGATAGACCTCCTCTAAAGTGTTTGACATAATGTTAAAAGGCAATAAATTTTAAGAATCGAAGAGGATTACGTATACAGTTTCCTTCACAAGTTTAAATTTTAAAATTCATTATTATGAGTAAATTTCATTTATGAATACAAAATGTTAAGACTATTCAAAAACATTTTAAAAAATTGTGATTACTTTCGGACTGATGAAAATGGCGACAAACTGGGAATCGAACCCGGGAATATCTGCATCGATCGCACAGGTGTCAACCATTGCACTACCCGTTCGCCATCCACAATCGTAAACCATTTCCACTCGAACCTAACCCCCAGAAGACCTGATCGCATGAGGATGTGTCTCAGGTCTTCTGGGTGTAGGCCCTGCTGAAAATGGTGTATTGTTGTGGTAGGTGAATGGGTGGTGTAGTGGTTAACATCCCTGCGTTCGATGCAGAGTCACGGGTTCGATTGCCGGTTCTTCGCCATTTCCATCTGACCAAAAGATATTACTTATCTTCTCCAGTGTAGGTACACGAAAAAAATGTATGCATTAAAAAAATATTTTATTTGCTACGAAACAATAGCTTCGTGAAAGTTCTCTCACGGGAAGCTCTTTCTCTAATTTACCAATTTATATTTTGACACACAACATTTCCATCAACAAATAATATTTCTTGACATGACATCTGTCCATAAACGGACGCAATAGAGATGAATTGTCCTTGCCTTAGTCAATTTCTTGATTAGTGCTCGTTCAAATGTCTGTTCCGTGATGGATTGCATAGTAGTGCTGACCTTGAGCAAGTTTTACATGCTCTGACGTTGATAAGACATATGGACACGCACTTTGATGCATGAGGAATTCTCACGTCTCAGAACTTGCCTTCTCTGGGGAAGATAAGTCATTACGGTGTATTTCAGCAGCTAATAAATGTTTTCATGTAATATGAATAACTTTTTTTTTATATAAATGAAACATTCTTGTATGCTAGTAATAATTTTCATAAAATCTACGTGAAATTTCTTGGAAATATTTATACAAATTGGGTTGCAATGGATTAATTAGCTTATTAATCATATATTCTCTTTAAATTTAAAAACTTATTTTTCAAATAATGTTAGAAAATACGGATTTTAATAAAGGAAGTTAATGTGAGTTTCAATTTCCCTATTAATTTTGTTTTCTATATGATTTCAGATGATGTAAAGTGATGTTAATTAAAACTTCATCACTTTACATACTGATTAAATTCCTTTTTCATGCACGTTGTTTTTTAACCTTCTTATTTACAATCGATCATTTCTAACTACGCAACGGTTGTGTACCTTATGAATATGGCGGATTATTGAAACGTACAAGACAATACTATTTGCGATATTATTTACTATAAAGTAAAAGTCTTACTATAAAGATAAGGATAAAATATAATAGAAACTGAAAATGTGTTTTTGTTAAATTGTAAACATTAGTTTTGATTTTTTTGCACTATTTATAATAAAATGTTAATATTAATGATAGAATATTTAGTAAAAAATTAGTTCTATCAGTTATTCTATTCGTTTCTTATATTTCAAGATAATATAATTTTTTATTGTAATTGAACGTAACACGGTGCCTATCATAAAGAACACGCAAATTTGAAAAACATATCCATGAAACAACAAATAAATTACTCAATTTTCTGAGACATATCACGTACTAATTTGAATATGCCCCATGAATATAATTCTTTCCCGCGAAAATAATAAACCCATGTCAGTTTGCGTCGCATTTTCTTTCTTACAAATGTCAAGTTCATTTACAATTCCAGTACATCAGAATAGTAATGGGCTCTGAAAGCGCCAGCCACTTTACAATTTCTATCAATAGCAAGGCATGCATTTTTTCACTCCGTTTCCATCTATACCACATCTTCCTAGCTAACCGCGTATGCTTATCTGTAAATGAAAAGAAATGTTTTTTCTGCTCTCTCTCGGAATTCTCAGGATTTATGAGCTACACAAAATAAGGAAAAAATAGTACATAATTTATCATGACGTATTCATTATTATTGTTAGTTTCCTTCATTTATAGTCCATATTTCTGAATATATTTTAATAAGAGGCGGAACTGGAAATTACTAGTTTCAGAAGAGTTATATTTCATGAAGCTCCAGGATAATTTCAAAGCGTAGTAGGGGAACGTGTACCAGAATCAGCACTGAAATTAAGTTTAGTTTTTCCAGTTTTCAGAATACGATATCAAAGTTAAATTAAATTTTACATTTCATGAATTTTATTGCAACTGAATAGTTCTTACGTTTTCTTTCTTTTTTATAAAAGATGTACGTGTTCGATTTTTTTAAGACGGAAATAATATAGATTACTTTCACAGAATTTTAAATGGAATCAAGCATTATATAATGTTATAATGCTTTATTTTGTTAGATAAATGTCGTAGAAAATTAATATTTTATTATTTTTTTCGTTAACAATTTAATACAAAATAATTGTTTAATGATTATAAATTATTAATTGTTAATTTATAATATATTCAATTCAATGAAATTTCGATTTTATTATGAACACCCATAATTAATTAACTGGATATTTTATAATTTGAGTCCAAATAAAAGTTTGAGATTCTCGAATCGAATCCATGTATTGATTCGATTGAATTGATTTGGAATTGAATTTTAATCGTGAAAATGACGCAAGTCACGAGGCCTGCTATTCCACCATTCCACTAAATCAGAATACGTAATTAAACTTTAAAACTAAACACTATTGAAAATACCACACAATGTTACTTGGTAGCAAATAATTTTAAAATCATACTTATTTTAACCTTATACAATATTAAAGTATATGTCAAAATAGAAAAACAATTCAATAAAATACAATGAGAAGCTATTATAGATAATATGCTGAAGATACATAGATAAAAACCCAAAAATGCTCATATTTAAAATGAAATAATATTTTGGGATGCCCGAGGTTTGTGTACACCCACTTAAATACGACTTCTATTTTCCAGAAATGTATAATTAGGGAAATTGAAGAATTCTCTAGGCGATTTCTTTCCAGAAACATTCATGGCAACATAAGAAAATGAATTATTTTTATTTTGATACTCTTTAATGCATTTTCGATATAAAAGTATTTCAGGTCGTCTTCTCGTCGCAGAACTCGTGATGTTTTCCTCCTGTCCCTGGGGACATGTGCTTCTCTCATTTTCTTTTCTCATCCCACTCCGTACTGCTTACATTGCTGTCAGCTTCATACTTCGTAATCCAAAACGCTTCACAGAAAGATTCTTATTTCGTGTCTTACGTATCTCCTTAGTGCGCTTACGATTTTTCAATATTTACAAAGTGCGAAGCAATATTTCTCTGGACAGGTAGAAGAAAGACTTCGGTGCACTTAACAGAAAAAAAATTGTTTGAAGAGTAAAACCTCTTTTAGGTAATTGTTTTCTAGTAGTAAAGTAAAATTAATATTTGGAAGAAAATTTATTTTTAATGACGTTGTTCGAAAATCAATTTTCCAAATAACATGTTGTTACCACGACGGCATTATAACAAATTATTATTAGATGTATTTCATTATTATATTTGATAGATACGTATAGTTCTCCTGTGTACCCGGGAATCAAATTTAGTTGAAGTACCGGGTTCGATTCCGGCTCGTTGCCATTTTCACCTGACCGAAAGTTATCATATATGATAATGAGTGGAACAAAAAATTACGACAATGGTATTCGAATCGATGAGTAGTAATTACAAAAAAAACATATCATGAGCAAGCTTCGTCAAACACCATACCCAATGAAGAAACCTCCAAAAACATACGTATGTAAATACTGAATGGCGAGTTTTCTGTTTCACTCCAACGGGCACGTGGTGACCTACTAGCTACTCCGTCTACTGTGTTGTAACGAAGTGAACTCTGGAGAACGCTGGATCGATTGCTTGTAGTGCTGTGTGGCACGCTAGTCGTATCAGAAATTCTCTTCGAGTTCATTCTGTTGGTTGGCTGGGTTTGCCGACCATGACTCCAGTTCTCACTGACACGTTTTTTCTATGAAATTCCCTTCTTTTATCAGTATTTTCACATCTGGTCATAACTATTCATAGTAGTACGATTCCCTAGATA
Organism: Laupala kohalensis; assembly: GCA_002313205.1. NCBI lineage: Eukaryota > Metazoa > Arthropoda > Insecta > Orthoptera > Trigonidiidae > Laupala > Laupala kohalensis. The sequence goes on along the minus strand of NNCF01127755.1, from coordinate 128,689 downwards.
CGTGGTAGTGAGAGTAATAGCGTATCTGATATTATTCATTGTTTGTGTGTTACGTTAATGGAATATTGGAAGGTTTTCAAATATTTCATGTTTGTTCCATTTCTGTTTTTCTTGTTTATGATGTTCTTTACATATACGTAATTCCATAAGATATAAATGGTTTGTACGGCATTCCATTTCAGTCTTTTCAGGCGGACTTTCAGTGGCGGATCTAAACTCTTGACAGCCAAAATTGAAGTCAATAAATGTAAAACATATTTTGTAAAGGTGTTACCAGATTAATAATTGTTATTAATTATAATTGTTATTAACAATGTAATAATATAACCAGATTAATAAAATTAATAATACCAAAATAATAAAATTAGTAATACTTGTTAACAAATTTAATAAATTATTGTTATTGTTATTAATAATACCAGATTGTTAATTATTTATGTGATGCATTTTATTTAAAGTTAGTATTTATAAAATTTGTGTTGTGAAACTATAATTTTTAAACAAAAATGCTCCCCCCTTGTTTACGGTCTAAATGCACCACTGCGTACATCCAGAAACGCACTGAGAGGTAGACGAACCACAAACCCTCTAAATGATTACAAATTTCATAATTTATTGTCTAATAGTAAATTATAACTACGAGAAGCTCATTTCATATGAAAATACAAAGTTTATGTATTTTAAGAATAATATCCATCATAAATGCAAATGAATCATCTTCATGACCTCCAACACGAAATCCTAACGTAGCACGGCGAAGAGTAAGATTGCAGCCGAACTTTAACCCATCAAAACTATCAAGCAGACACACACACTTTAAATTGACGATGCAATAGGGACTAGTTTATGCATTTGAAAGTGGTATCATAAAATATTTTATAAAACAGATTTCAAGTCCAATAAAATACTTGTGTACTTTTCGTGTGTTTAGCTCATTAGGAGTTTGCTTTTGCAAACTTCATTTGTACTATTCATAAAAGGTTCATGAACGGTAAAACACATTGATTTCTTGTAAAATCCGATGAGCGAAAATTAAGAAAACATCTTCCAAATCCGTACTAATACATGAATGTGTAACGCGAAAATGTGTCTGGTCGTGATGAAATAGCAAACAAACCACAGAACCGATCGAGATGAAATTATGCAAGGAAATAGTTTAGATGTCCGGGATGAACATTGGCTAACTTTTATTTTTTAAATGTGAGATAAGAAAGATAGTTTTTGTTTTTGACAATACATATCGATAAAATCGGAAAAAAAGAGAGTTATATTCACTTCTCAACGTTTAGAGATAGGCGACAACTATGAAAGACAGTAGAGTGTTTGCCTCCAAGAGTTCTACTGAAATGTCCGTGACAGCATATGTCTATCTACAAAAATTAACCTAAATTATCGATAAAACGTTATTAAAAGTAGAAATGATAAAATACTTCATTTTAAGAGAGCAAGTTAAGAAGGAAAAAAAATCAATCATCAAATTTAATGGATTATTGGTTTTTTGCATTTAACAAAGATAAATAACGTCTTTAAATCGTAAACTTTTGACGAATAGTTTAGATTTTACAGGCGTTTAAATGAAATGGTGCAGCCGCGTCATACATCGGAACGAAAATTCGACCTGCGTGGTACCCGCAAGATGGTGTAGGGTATAGAGTCAAGCTTTGTATTAAATTTGTATTATTATGAATTTGAAAAATTAGGATGCTGTACATGTTTTAAAAAAACAGTAATTAAAGGTATCTTGATCTTACAATATAGATCGATTTTATTTTTTCCTAAGAAAAAAAGATTATAGTGAAAGAAAAATCCCATGCGATGCCGGGTAATCAGCTAGTTATAAATAAGCTTAAATCATTCGTATAAGTAATTAGTACAAAATCGAAGAAGTACCAAAAATATTTTGGGTAAAAAGCAGTCAAGTTTCATTTGAAACGATTTTTCATTGGATGCATCCGAACGACTGTGATGTCAGAACTAATTAATACGAGTGGATCATTTACTTCATATCTTCAAATCTTCTGGAAAGGCTTGCTCTATTAAACTACTTTTCTAATGAAAGAGCTTTACCCACTTATCCGGAATAGCTCCACGCCAATGCAATTACGCAAAATTACATCCTTCACAAGGTTAGAGACGCCGTATATCATCTCACTTCCATGGAGTTACGTTGCATAATAGAAGATTCAATTCCATTAATGAAGCCTGTCTTTCTGGTACTCTTTTACTTCCTCATGTGTGTTAGTACAGAGGAAATGTTTTTATTATGAAAATTTTCATTTCTGAGTTTCTGTACGACCTTCATGTTAATGGGGTCCCTGACTCCGAAAAATGTAATTTTTAGGACATAGCTCATCTGATGGTGAGATGAGATTGTGATGAAATGTAGGTCTATTTCCAATTTGCCGTTCTTTTTCTCATTCCCTGGAATTTTATAACTTTATCATGAAGGGTAGAGATGATTAATAAAATTGTAAGAAATCATTTCAATAGTTGCATCAAATGTTTTCTTTAAATTGAAATAAAATAAATCACAGTTATCATAAAAAGAAATTCTCTCAAACGTGAGATATTATAGCAGTACATTCACACACACTTAAACATACATACCTAGCTATTTATCTTAAGAATGGTAGATGAAAGTACAATGTTAATTCAGATATTTCAAATTTACCAATTTTAAATTCACCTTCTTTATTCGTAATTTTAAAACAATAAGAAATATTCAATAATGAAAGAAAAATAATTACCGTTGTGTATTAATTTATTAATAATAAATTCATTATATAATAATGTGTGATAACACAGTATTACGTTTCATCTTTGTAGTGAAATGCAGAACTACAACAAATTATGATATTATGGAATATTGTTTAGTAACTTATCTCATATAATTTTAACTTTTGTATTTTTATATAGTGTTTTATCTACTTTATTGTTATGAGATTTTGATGTTTTTAACAATTAATGATTATCATATTTCATTTTGACTTTACTAAATTTTTGTCCTGAGTATTCGTATATCTAATTAATAATATGTTACATTCCAATTTTTATTGAGTGTTTAATTTTTGTATTAATAGACATTCATATTTTACAGTATGACAGTCCGTATTTAATTATATGAACTTCGAATTTTGTAGTGACATGACTATTAATTTTAAATGAGTAAGTACACTTACCTTCTTATATATTTTTTAAAATCTCACGACTTGTTTTATTTTACTTCCTTCAGATTTACTGTTCTCTGTGTATTAGAACCAATTTAGTTTTTTTTTGTATACTGCCGTGCCATTTCTAGATTACAGGTCCGAAGAAAGGTATTTTAACTCCCTGTGGAATATGTAAATGGGTGATAACTATGTATATTATGCCTGTAAAATAAAAAAATAAATAAAAAATGTCAGGGTGGAAAAAACAATAAAATCCGTTTTCATCATGAGCCCGACTTCGTGAGTGAATACCTGAGTCCTGAACAACGCAAGAATAATGTGATGCACATAGACAATGTGTGAAATACGTGATCTCGATTTGTGATAAAGGTGTGAAAATCACACTTTTATGTAATTCACTTCATAACTATGATTTTATAGTATATGATAATAATAACATACAGTGTTTGATCCCATAAGTAGGTCGAAATAAAGTTTTCCAACGCGTGGAGATGTGTTAAATAATTTCGACAATCAATATATACGCAAAAAATAAATTCAAAATATGTCAAAAATGTTCATACTAAAATGTTAGTTCAGTTCTTGTGTGGTGATTAGTACCATAAGAAAAGTGCAAATATATTATTCTGCAAAGCTTGATCCAGCAGTTCGTGATATATATATAAAATGAAGTCCGCAGCCCGAATTTCTTTTTGAAGTTTTCGCCAAAAAATGATTGATGAAAACGAAAAAAAAAATATTTTCCTTATATTTTAAATTAATTCAATTGTTTATTTTACATTTTGAAAACTTGAAAATGGTCAGTTAACATATTATTTATGTAAAGTTTATTCATTGCAACAAATAAAATGACTCATGGCAGAGGGAATGGACACTGCGGGTCCCCATCCTTCACCCCCTTCTGGCTACGAGCGTGCATAAAACCAGATACCTAACGAAAACTTTTGTCTCTTCTTCCGAGAGGAAATAGAACGCAGATAGGGAGGAGGGAGGAGAAACACCGAGTGTACTTGATGACTACCAACTTCGTCCTTCGATACCAAACAAGTTCAGATGGAACGGGGAAGTTATCGAAAGTTTCGCGACACAAGAAGGAACTAATTTCAGGACGCACGAGTTGTTGAAGATGTAAGAATTCATATGCATATTATAAAGAGCATAAAATCGTATCAACACGTACACGGATCCGTAGTACCGGGTGAAAAAAAGTTATGTTTTAACACATGGAAAGTCCCATATTCCCAAAATGGTGAAGACCAAATTTTGACGAAATTATGTTACAAAATCTTATGTGCGTTTTTATCAACATATGTTGATACTTATTTTTGCGTATGAAAATAATTGTAATATTATTATTTCTAGTATACTTTAACTATTTATTTAATAAAAAATGGAGGGATTAAGTTGTACAGACACAAATAGATACTTGAAACGTAGGAGCATCAGTAAATAAGGAACTCAGGACGTATGTATTTTCCCTCACGTTGTTTATCCGTGTCGCCACTTGAGGTGATTCCATAATCTCTTAGCATGTGGCAAGTGGTTTCTCCTAGTAACAGACGTAATTGTTAATACTTCTCCAATAGATCTTTTCCTGTATTCACGACTTCTTCAATATTTTTCAGAAAATACATATGAGTGGTTATGAAGAAATTCACTGAACCCAGGGTTTAAAATAATTTAAAAAATTCATATTGAATTATCCAATCAAAAATAACATTAATGAGATTAGGGAACAAAAATTTTCGTAAATGTTTTCACGTGTGAGAACTTTATTTCATTTCCTTCCACGATGCAATTATTTTGTATTATTTTTATTTCATATTGAGCCAGAATTATTTGTTGCTTCGCTCGAAAGTTTCAAACCATAACACCATCAGATTTCTTCTGTAGTAGTAGTTTCGGAAGTCAAAGGTGTTACACTGGGTTCAATTTATGAATCACTTTGCCCGGACAACAGAGAAATTTCGAGATCAGTGATTATAGTGTAGCAGAATGAATAAGTTTTAGAATTCACATATATAAATTAATTAACTTAATGAATTAATAACACGTTTCCCCATCTTTAATGTGCATTGACTTATTAAAAAAAAACTTTAATAGACAATAAAATTAATGAAGTAAAAATCTGGAAGAACAAGGTAGTAGAAATAACTACTTTTTTCTGGGTTTCATTATGATAAACACTGATTTCAACTTCCTAAAGAAACAATGCATGAACCAAAAATAAATTCTATTAATGGATTAGAATGTTACGTACTTCATGATGAAACATTGAAAATATTGTAAGGTCACGTGGTTACTTGAAGCCTAGGGTTTTAACCATTCACCTCTCGTTTATGATTCGGCTAACGTATGCAAGCGCTCTAAACTGCTCACTTTCTGAAAAGTACTGAGTCTCTGGCTACCTGGACCCAACCGAGCTCTGCCCACCTATTGTGCACATTCGAACCCGGATCTCCTGCTTTAAATTAATCGAACCATTTCCTCCCAGGTCTCAGCGATCAAAGTAGATGTCCCGTATTTGATTCCAGGCTTGTCGCTACTTTACTTGTCTGTAAGTTATTACATTAAATATGTCATCACATACCACATAAATATATCGTATACATATTACATAAGTTATCACATAATTAGTCTGTTACCGGGCGGTGATATTCACCGCAATTTAAGAGATTTCTGTATGTAACATTAAAACTATGTGAAATGTAATTACGTCGTATTTGGTATCATTATTCTTTATTATTTTTAAAAAATTCCAGAATATCTTAAACATCTTAGTCAAGTCAAACTGTCCCACGGTAGGCCCCGAAGGTACCATAGGGATTCACGGAGGGTAGAGCACCGCAATTTCTAGACCTCGGCACTAGGAGGAGGAGATATAGCTGACATCTTGCTCCGACCGGTTCGACCCCAGGATAGACCCAGTACCCATTTTACAGCACGCTGAGTAGGATTGGGAGTCAGTCTGGATGTTAAGGTGTGAAGAAAAGTCCCCACTCCACCTGGGATCAAACTGCGGTCATCCAACTAACAATTCTGCGCTCCACCCACCAGAAATATCTTAGTAAATAAACAAAATAATTTTTAAATCGGAGATAGCCAATACGGAACGAATGGGCATAACTGGCAGATTGAGCTCAATTGAGAGACAGATTACTTGGGTTGGGCTCGCCCATGGTGGATTAAGACACGTGTGACCGTCCCGAGCATGCGCAGTGCGAGCCAATCATTTTCATTTTTTGGAGCGGGTGTATGAGGATATCTCTTCACATTTTTTTACATTTAATTTTCAACCTTTTACCCGGTTCCTAATCACTGGGACATTACCCCGGTTTCTCACACCCTCTTTTAGTTTCTCTTACGCATGATTTCTCTACTTTTGTTGATATTATTGTATTATTAATTACTTTATTGTGCCTCTTAATAGTGTCACATGGCGTAAACGCATTCTCTGTCATTATTTCCTCGAAATCTTCATATACATGTTCCTTTTTAGTAAGTTTTTTTCAGCTGTCTTCACTCGTAAAAAGAACCAACAACCTTCCTCATTATTTAATGCACAATCGTACATTATGTCTTCAGACCAACAACACGGTCAAACATAGTACATAAATCTCTACGGTAACTTAAAATCCTTCTTAAAAAATGACTTGCGTTTCATTGGCTGGCCAACGTCCCCTTCCACTTCGATGCGCAATGGCACACCTTGTGTTATTCCACCACATATTTTTGCAAATTGTAGTATTTGTAAATGGAAAATGTAGCGTGCTATTGAAACTTATCTACATGGAGCGATAGGAGGTAGGTGTTGGGTGGAAGGTTATTGTTAGATGGGTCGCTGAGCTGGGTTTACCAACAACTTTGCTCACGTGGAGAGGTTAGTACAAGTGGTTAGTAATAGTTCGAGTTATTGATACTAGCAGGAAGTGGATAGAGGAAGGAGGTTTCGCTGTTCAGTAGCCACAGCCAAACTGGGCCATTCATGTGAAAAGCTACAATTTTTTTTTCTGGCCCCAACCGGGTGACTCGCCGATGAGCTAGAACGCTACCACCTGCGCCACGTAGGGGCTCGTATTATTCCACTACGGATCGTTCCAGGTAGTCAGAGTCTGTTTGGAAAATGGACAGCGTCAAAGCGTCGAAGACCCTCAATGGACGCCGGACGGATACGCCCCGCCCTGACGGAGGTGGAAGAGTGGAAAGTGGATGTTGGGCACGCGAGGCCTTTGCGATTCCATCTGCGCAGGTGACTGCCGCGCCCACGCCACCCACGCCACCCACCCATCTACCGACAGAATGAAGCAGCGGCTGTCGGGAGTGTTTGCATAGGTGGAGCGCTGTTGTTGACGTCGTTTGTTCCCATATATACTCGATAGACATCCTATATTAAACTACAATAACGTTTTTATTTTTCTTACAAAAAAATTGAAAAAGAAATTAAAACACTGGATATAAGCAAATGAATTTAGAACTGACTGATTAGTTTTTGAGGATAGGTCACGAATAAACTATTTTCATACCGCCAACGTTTCGGAATATTATAATTCCTTCTTCAGGACTTTTAATATAATTTGTTAATATTCTGAAGTTTATTAGATTGTTGGGCTCACAATTGTTTCTTATTCTCCGAGAGTTATCAGGTTGTTTTATGGGTCCGTATATCTTTCTCAGTTTTCAAAACCCCAGTCGGAAATTGTAAGTAAGGTTTTCGGTAGGGGCTTTCCTCACCCGCTTCCGTTCGTAAATCCAGGACTTTATAAGGGGACGCGGTTCGAATCTCCAATGATAGAGGTGGTTTTGGAAAAGTTTGGTGCAAATATTGCACATTTAAAAGACTTCTACAACTCCGTAAGATAATATTTTCTCTATGTTATGCAATGTCCTGACCGTTGGTTTTCCGTGGTTTCCAACGGTGCTCAACGAATTTTCTAGTTGCGTTGTTCCGCCTAGTTGCATTATTTTAGTCGCATTTTTTCTCTCGCAAAACTTAAATAACTAGCATCAAGCAACTAGAACATTCGTTGAGAGTGAATACCAAGGTACAGTATGCACAGCCCACGGGTTTGAACATAGGCGCATAGGCCCTACACCCCGTCAACATTATTTGCAATAGTCTGCTTGTATATGAAAACAAAAAGTGTTTAATAAAGCCCTTATGAATTGAATTGAATTGAACGTTATGCAAATAAGTACCTACATACCTATTTTGTTTTTACAAAATATAATAAAATTTTAATTTCCGGGAATCTCCTTAATTGCACCATTGCTCACTCCAGATGAATGTGTATCCACTACATCATGCTCCATAGTAACCTATCACTTCTCCTTTCCATTTCCAATCGAATGTACAGGGGGACCTTAAAGTGTATTCTGTAGCGTGATATCCAGGACTCTGATTTTGCATGTTTTTTCCTTACGTTTGTCGCCGTCTTATCGAGAGGAACTCTGTGGAACTACTCCGTACCTGACACCACTTGTCGCGATCTTCCCGTTGTGATTCGTAATTGGTTGGCGTAGCCGAACCCCTAGGGTTAGGAGGAAGTAACTAGATAATTTATAGAAAGGAGTGATAAGGTTCTGTGAAACTCAGAGCTATATTAAGACATTTAATTATACTTACAACGTGTCTACGTTGCGCAAGGCGGCTGCTCAGAGAGAAGCAGTGGAAGTCATGACGTAACCTGGCTAGGAGTGAAATGAGCGCGGAACAGACGCAGGTCCACAAAGCTTCCGGTCTCCGGACGATCGTTGGGCAGAGGGATAGGTTACTGGGGTGTCACTCAAAGGCAACTCCCACGCAGTATCTGTTTCCGTCTGCCCTGGGTCCAATTCGCTCCCCGATTATATACGGTTACTCCTTACGTCATTTCCTACTAACCTACTTCCTCCGGCCATTCTTGTAGTTGCTAGGTGTCTTCACGACACGTTCTATGGCTTTGAGGAATTGATTTTCAACAACGTGGGACCGTTTGAAATCAATTTAATAGAGCATAAAAGTGATTTTTTTTAAAACTTGTTTGAACTGAGCTTTGTTTAGTTAAAATTACTGAAATCAATTAAAATTTACATGTTTATTATTTAAATATGGCTTATACTGCATGTACAGGCTCAGTGGTATTACTCGACTAACCCAATTTACACTAGCAATTTCTTAGTAATAATCAGGTACATATATATTTGCTTTTTAAGATGAATGCATATTTCGAATTTGTTAGTGCATTTCATTGGGTATTAATGCATATTTTCAACATTTTTGCGCATATTTTCAGTTCATATTTTGAGTTTTTTAGAGTATATTTTCCGAATTTCAGTGCACATCGATCCGAGCCCCGGTGATATATATGAGTAACGTTAAAGATGCGTGTTTCCATCTTTTGCGCAGTCTCTTGGCAACCACGAATTCGACGATGGCGTAGAAGGACTGGCGCCTTTCGTACGCGATGCGGAGTTCCCTGTGTTGGCAGCCAACCTCAACATCTCTTTGGAGCCATCGCTTCAACCCAAGCTGCGACCTGTTGCGGAGATGCCGGCTATATTGCCCAACGATCACAAGGTCAGTGAGTATTCATCCACTCGGTAACAATCTAATACTGGCACTCTACTTGGCGTTGCAGTATTTGTGAGTCGTATTCGCTGTGTTTGGCAAAATATTTGACGTATTCACGAACATGCCATCCTCACTCGATGGAACAAGCAAATAATTCAATAGTGCTACATATTTTTGCTTATATCAATGATAAACAGGATGTATTTGGTATATTTCGTGATATAAAAATGTTACATTTCATAAAAATAAAAATGTCAAAATATATGTTAAAGAACCAGAATATCAACCAGTCTCGATCGCGAGCTCTACTGAGCGACACGCGGTTAACCAAGTGTGGAAGGGTTCACGCAAATATTTGCCTTATTTGAGTCCTTTGATGTGCGACTAACAACCGACAAGGGGACGGATACAGGTGTTCGCGTAGACACAATAGAGCAAATACAGCAAACAGAGGCAAATAGCTCCTCTACACATGGCCGTATTTGGGCAAATACACAAATACGCAACGCCCGGTGAAGTGCAGGCATCAGGAGATAAAGGAGTTATTATAAAATTCACCAAACAACTGCGAGTAAAATCAAGTAATATATATTAAAAATATTTAAATACGCCAAGTGTTCTACAGATATCGTAGTAGATTATTTGACTCCACGGAAAGAAAGGAAATCAGTTTTGTTAAACTCATTTTCATGGAATTTTAGTTTACACTATCCATAAAAAGGTAAATACATATGTTTACTGTCAAAAAAGCAGTTGCAATCTGTGTATGATCACGTAGAGGAGGGGGGAAGGGGTAATGAACTACCTTCTGGAATCAAACAAGGAACTATCCCATCAATCCCGATCAAGGGTTCAAGGACGATTTAATATTTCTAAAATAAGTAATTTAACAAGTGCATGCTGTTATTTGTTTATTATTCGCAAAAAATCGCAGCTATTAAAATGTGAAAAAGTTTGAGATAACCAATTACAAAAGCATTAATGACATTCCTTTCCATGTGTAAAGGTGTCTCTACCCGAAGAAAAGCCGATTCATTAAAAATAATATTATTTCCATCGATNTAAAGGTGTCTCTACCCGAAGAAAAGCCGATTCATTAAAAATAATATTATTTCCATCGATTTGAGACTTAATTTTTTTTCCTTAGTTCAGATACATTTATTATAAATTAGTTAATTTTTCCCTGTGTTATCCGGGGTTATTATATAATACCCTGCAATCATAAGTAGCCCATCGGACAAAAACCAACTTTGTCCAAAAAACAAAATTTTTCAGGAACTGAAAAATCAAGTTCCACGTTCTGCATTTTCTGTTCTAATGATCATTTCTGAATGATTTTTGCATTGCTGGGTTCATAAACCCCTTGGCTAAAGATTTCTGCAGAGAATATAAAATTTTATGAGCAGCATAACCCAGTTTTCCCGGAAAATGTAGGGGACATCGTTGGTTTTTCCCAGTTAATTGCGAAAATGGTACACCTGTTTCATTCGTGACGTTTTTAATTCCTACTGGGACAAAAATTATTATTTTTTAATTTATCACTGTTTGGGAGCCACAAGCATATAGTACCTCCTAAGCTAACATATGACCTTAAAATCTCGATTTCAAAAAAAAAAAAATGGACTCAGTTGTTTTTTTCCCGAAGGTCTTCATAGGCTAGTTTCCATATACGAGTAATTCTACTTTTGGTGGAATCAAATATTCTCTTATGTTGAAAACACTAAATATACCTACAGTTTTCAGTATTGTATGCAAATAAAAACGTAATTACAACTATTTAAAAAATCTAGTAGGAAGGAAAATAAATTTTACACAATAACGTTTTGTAAAAAAACACATTGTTAAGAACTCTGAATTCTTTGGTGTTAATTTCATTTTTAGGTTATGTGCTTGAAAACAATGCTCTTAGCGTTTATTTAATTTTGTTCCTACGATTCAATTTTTTAGATTATACGTTCAGTGTATTGTATTCCTCACGTAACACAATTGAACAGGTGGACACATTCGTAAGATTAGTAAGGCAAGATAGTTAACACATTGATACATTAAAATTACCAATACGATTACTTTTAACGAAAGATAGTTAATAATTACCGGGGGGAGGGCGGGGATACAATATAAAACAAGTTGAAATGTATTATTGTCTTAAAATTAAATAGAATAGGATGCACTAATAATCATTGTGTTATTTTCAACAATCAAAAGTTACATTTTAAATCATTACCAAATATATAAAAAAATTCAATTAGCCTTTCTACCAGAATGTTAAATTGGTCCCAAACATGCATTCATTATAGGTTAAGTTTAAATAATCCTTACAATTCACATATTTAGTTGCCAATTTCATAGGAGTTAAAATATATCGCGTGACACCACAGTGAATAAATAGTTCCGTTAAGTTCAGATTCATTTGATACAGGGAAATAATATGATCTCAATAACGCACTTTGTTACAATCCGTAAGCAATTAAGCACTAGCTGAATTAAAATCAACGCGCGTGTTACAAAACCGGTTAACGACACACTGTTACCACGTAACGCATGATCCAGACTGGTAATTTTTATTTGTAGGGCTTTACGGCTCGTCGNAGATCATTAGAGCCATAAAATTGTGTACAGGTAGGGAAAATGCAGTTACGCACTAGGGAGAGCCAACATGACTCTCCCCGTTAGTGGGACTCGCCGAACAACTCAACCATATCCACTAAAACCCCTCCTGAAGTACAACTCAAAACTCAAATATCAACATATGTCATTTTTTTAAAAGAAGAAGAAGAAAGAGGAAAATGAAAGATACCCTAGCCCTAAAAGCGTCGGGATCGAAAAGAACAAGAGGTGACCAAGGAAGGTCAGGAAAGAGAAAGGAAGGAGCCTCGCACAAGTAAGTGGAAGTAATGCCAGACTCAGCTCAGGGCCCCGTGTTTGCCAAACATGTACTTACTAGACGTAAGCCCGATAAGATAGTCAACAATCATGCGAGTGAAGAATCACATCTACTTATTAGCAGTCAATTTTCANTCTTCTTGCAATAATCCTTAAGAAGAGTCCTTTAAAACTTCAAATAATTTCATTGATAATTTTTCTGATTTCCACGCCACATACATTCCATAGAACTCACCTTTATTCGTATAAATTTATAACTACAGTCAGTGGCGGATCTATGAGGGAGAAGACTAAGGGGACTATTGTACGTGAACTTTCAACAGATAATATTGAAATTGATAAAATGTATCTTTGACATGTAATACGTATTTGCCATTTTAAACAGTCAATTAATTTGGTCACTATTTAATGAATTATTAATTATCTATTAGATGAACTGATGTATCATATTAAAATACAAAATCGCTATAATATTAATAATAATATTAAAAATAATATTTATAATAATATTTACAATAATACTTATAATAATCTTTACAACAATATTTATAATAATCTTTACAGTAATACTTATAATATTTATAATAATATTTACATTAATATTTATAATAATGTTTATAATAATACTTATAAAATGTAGCACCCTCTTTTATTACGGTCTAGGTCCACCACTGACTACAGTTGTATGTTTGCAGATCGGTGTGATAGGTTACTTGACTCCTGAGACTGCCAACATCTCTTTCTCAGAGAAAGTGCAATTTGAGGATGAAGTGACCGCCATCCGAAGGGAAGCTAAGAAGCTCAAAGAGCGAGGAGTGAACATCATCATTGCACTTGGACACTCAGGGTAAGTGAACTCGATTCATTCGTGCACTATACAAGCAACCTCCGCCCCCCTGGCTTCGTTCGGGTGTTTTTGTTACGTTGCACTTTAAATTTTCTTTATACTTTAGAATAGTCGAAAATGGGACGTCAAATATGTTTGCTTGATAACAACCCGGGTAGCGATCCAGTCGAATGCTTACCTCTGATTGCTCAGGTGGTAGAGTTCTTGCTCACCACCATCTCATCCCGGGTTCAATTCGCGGTGGTGCCAGAAAGAAAATCTGTAGCTTTTCACATTAACGTCCTAGTTCATATAGCTGTGACTACAGAAAAGTGAACCCTCCTGCCTCTATCCACCTCCTCCCAGTATCAATAATAATATAACTATTACTAACTACTTCTACTAAACACTCCACGTGGACCAAATTGTTGGTAAACCCAACTAACCGGCCCACCTACTAATAATAGTCCTACCACCCAACTCCTACCTCCTATCGCTCCATGTACATAAGATTCAACAGCACGCTGCATTTCCCATTTACCAGTACTACTGTAGAATACTTTCCTGGTTCTCCCGAGGTAACACGCAATGGTGGCAGCGGCGGCCGGCGGCTGCTTGTAAAACCAAAACGCTAGTAAAATCTGAACTATTTGTCCAAAACGCTTGTATGATCCAAATTTTAGGATTTAAAGGCTGTTTAAATCTTTTTAAATGCACAAAACAAAATGCATTCAATTGAATTAGGATTCTTTTTTCTTACATAAACTACTCTCTTTAGCAGAATAATTTTTATACGTCTACTTTCAATTACTTTTTTTCGATAATTTAGGTTAACTTTTGTAGATAGACACATGTGCTATTCCGCACTTTTGTATAGAAATCATCGAGGCGAACAATATTGCCATTCATAGTTGTCACCTACCTCTAACAGTGTGGGGTGGGTAAGCGAATATGCGTCTCCGAAGATTGATTTTTCCCCCGACTTGATTATCTATTTTCGTTATTGCCTATTACTTGTGATGTCTAAGATAATATACACGCAAATCTTGCCAGAGAACATATCTATGAATTAAAAAAAGAATCACGTGAATCGGATGAATGGTATAGGAGCGCATAAAGGAGATAAAAAACAAACAAACATTTTTATATACAAGAGAAAAGCATTCTATTCTTACACTCCGAGTCACATAAGTTTGCATAAAAAAACACCATGTCTCCCTCATGCAAATTGCCAACTCCTACAAAGTAAATGATTGAAACACACTCTGATAAAGGCCTGTATTTTGTGGTGTAAGGGTAAAAAACGTCGTCACTGGATAGAGAACGGCCCAAACTACCATTTGGAAAATCTCATGGAGGCGCTTTAACCTAACCATTTTAATTCCACACTCTTCCCGCTCCCGCCATACCCGTAGATATAAATATAAATAGACTCAGCAGTCTTATGTACCGAAGGGGAAAACGAAGTTTAGAGTCTCTGTCTCTCTCGCACATCGACTTGGGTGGGAGATTTAGATTCCCCTCTCTGATTGCTGACTGTTGCACACAAACCTTCCCTCGTCAAAGCGGGTGTGCGAGGCAGAGAGCGACACCTACATTATCTTATGTTATCACGAACAACCTTCAGCAGGGACCACGGAGTTATATTTATGTATATGGCTAAAGCGCGTCGGTGGGAGGGGACCTATCAGTGGTTTGACCTTCCTTGGAGAACGTAATTTCTTTTGGGTGTTGTAGTTATGACGTGGACCTGAAGATCGCTGAAGAAGTTGAAGAGGTGGATGTGGTCGTGGGAGGCCATACCAACACATTCTTGTACTCTGGTGACAAACCTGATTCGGAGACTCCCGTTGACTTGTATCCGACGGTGGTGAAGCAGAAGTCGACAGGACGCAGAGTGCCCGTGGTGCAGGCGTTCGCTTACACCAAGTACGTCGGCCGCCTCCTGCTCACCTTCGACTCAGCGGGGGAGATGAAAACGTTCGAAGGGAACCCCCAGCTCCTTAACGGAAGTGTACCAGAGGGTAAGTTGTCGTTAGAAAGCGTCGTTTCGTGTTCAAAAAATTATGCAGTGTTCTCGCTTACCACCAAGTCACTCGGTGTTCGTTTCCCGGCGGGGCTACAAAAATTGATTGCTTTCCACATCAAAGTCCCAGTTCATATAGCTGTGACTACTGATAAACGAACTCTTCTTCTATCTACCTTCTACTACTCCTAGTATCAATAACTCTAACTATTACTAACCACTTCTACAAGCCCCTCCACGTGGTCCACGTTGTTGGTAAACCCAGCTAACCGACCCACCTACCAACAATAGCCCTACCATCCACCTCCTACATTATATCGCTCCATGTAGATAAGCTAAAAATAACACGCTACATTTCCCATTTGCAAATACTACGATAAAAAAAATTATGTACCATAAGAAAAAAGTGTTTCTTAAATGTCTGTGCTTATTAAATAACAAAATACAAACATTACTACTTACGTACATTTGAAAACTCAGAATAGTTAAAACATCATACGACCTTTTTTTGACGATTCTCTATATTTATTTGGATATTTCTTGACACATCTCTCCTGGAACCTCACTTGAAATATAAAGAATAAATCAGTTCTTTTGGGAGCAGAAATTTTGTTCATTCGATTTTATTGGTAAATAATAAAAAAATATTTATTTGTTCATAAGATCGGTAAGTCAGGACTGATGTTTTGCTAGCAACGTCAACAGCCAGGTGAAAATCGGGACGGGCCCGGGTTCGAACCCGGGACCTCCTGTTATGGCCGCAGGTGTAATATCCACTGCACCACCCGCCTCGACTCCTAGGTCCGTCACAGGCGGCTCCAATGCTGGTAGCTCTTAAGCCCGGTTTTCGCGTACCTATGCGTCGGTTGCATATTTTAACACACAACTTCCGAGTATCTACTCGTGGAGGAGTGTTTGCATCGTCAACGGTCAGGTGACAATTGCAGGAGGTCCCGGGTTCGAGTCCCGGTCCGTCCCAATTTTCACCTGGCTGTTGACGTTGCAAACACTCGTCCACGAGCAGATACTCGGAAGTTGTGAGTTAAAAAAGATTCACCTCGTTAACTCTAAAAATCACGTTACGAGATAGTTTTATTTCTTTATTCTACAATGTGTGATAGAATATATGGAATTTTTTCTATATATGGAATGTATGAAATATGGTGCTTATATTTTTTTAAAAGTTATTGTGTACTTCGAGAAAAAACGTAGGAATAATACGAAACTTACAAAACTTCTCAAACGATGATGTGCAATTGAATCGCATCTTATCAAAAAACAAATACGGTATAACATATATAACATCTCAGCTATTCACGTCTCAGGGAAACAGCTCATCTAAGCGTAACGGCCACCATGTCGTGACCTCCTACACAGGTGACGAAGGCGTGGTGTTCTCCAGACGCAGTGAAAATACAAAAGCCTTCAACTGCGGAGGAGTTCGTATCATGCTACGGGGTTCACATACCTTTCTCCAACAAAACATACGAACATGATGAAACAAGCAGCGATACTGTGATTTCAAGATAAATTTTACGTAAATAACTTTAGACAATAATTGCATACAATTAAGAAAATTATTTATCAAAATCTGAAACTGTGATGTAAAAATTGGTTGCTTATAAAATATTGACTTACTTATCTAATAAAATGATTATTTTGAAATCAGAACCAATTGTTATCTGGACTTCAAATATTAAACAATCTCTTGTAAAGGGTGATTCATTGAAAAAAAAACAGAATTCGCAAAACAAAAGATCGATTCGGAGCAATCATAGTTTAGCAATGACGGTACTCAAAATATCCAACTACATATATGCAAATGTTTTAAAATACTAAAAATATTTATCGGTACGATACGGACCTCCGTTCAGGATTAAGTATAAACATTGTGTAGCAATAGTTGAAAAATAATTAAAAAGTTTATTTTAAAGTTTAATAATAAATTTATTGTCAAAAAGCATTACAAACTGCATGTGACCACATGGAGGACAATAAACTAATTTACTCTCCAGAAGCAAGCTAGGGATTCTGATCAAGGGCGGATTGAAAAATTTAAGCAAACTCCTAGATAAGATAAAAAGTTAGCTACATGTTATGATACTAATAGAATATCAACAAATTTGTAATTTAACACAAAAATTTATTTCACGAATTATTATCGAACTATAGATTATTCAGAAAATAGTGTTTATAAATCGTAAGTATTAAAATAACACTAAATTCAAGATCTATCGGAGAAAAACCCGGGCCTTTTTTGACTTTGACATTATTGACATTTTTTAAATATTCATAACCCTCTAACGTTTTAAATTATTAATTTAAAAAAATACAACTCAACATCAGTTTAGTATAAATTGTTGTAACGATCTAATTTGTTGTAAAAATAGTAACTGCTGAGCCATAATATTTTATTCACCATGTCTATGCTAACATCACTACTATAAACCGTTGAGTTTATCTGAAGTGAAATCTGTGTGGAACTTGAGTCTTCACATTCAAGAGAGGGTGACACGATCTTATTTTACGAGGCAACCTGCTCCCGTCTCTCAAACTGCGAATAATTTTAGATACGGAAGAGATTTGGTATCTTAGGAATTTTGGCCGCTGTCAATGATATTATAGTGCTCTTATTGGCACACAGAGGGACGAAATGAACAGAACCTATTGATAAGTTAATGGAACAAACAGAGGCGGATCTAGACCGCAATCAAGGGGGAAGGGGCTAACCGGGGAGCAGTTTTGTTAAAAAATAATGGTATACAACAAAAATTTTGATAAATATTATCTTTAAATAAAATGCATCAAATAAATAATTAACAATTTGGTATTATTAATAACAATTATTGATTAGTTATTAACATGGTATTATAAATTGTATTACTATTATATTATTCATTTTATTATTTAAATAAATAATAAATAAATAAATTTATTGTCAAAAAACAGTACAAACTGCGTATGACCACGTGGAGGGAAAAAAAACTAATTTACTCTCCGGAAGCAAGCAAGGGACCATCCCATCAATTCCGATCAAGGGCCCTAAGGCAGAGGCGGATTCAAAAAATTCAGCAAAAATTCCTAGATAAGATAAAAAGTTAGCTGCGAGTTATAATACTAATAGAATGTCAATATATTTGTAATTTTAAGCAAAAAATTACATGTAAGTTATTATCGAACTATTATCTAGTATTTATTATCTAGTATTATTAATAACAATAACAATTGTATTATCAATAACTAAAACTTATTAATCTAATAATTATAACTAAAATTAGAACTAAAAAATATTAATCTAAAAACACTTTTACGAAATACGCCTTTTATCAACTTCAATTTTATCTGTCAAGAGTTGAAATCCAATGGGGGGTGGAGGGCTATGGCCCGCATAGCCTCCCCCACCACCACCATAGATCCGCCAAATATTTTACGTAGAATTATTCGTGTTGGATTACGTTTTGAAACATTATAAGCAAAACGCGATAGTTAATTTATTACAAATCTCAAATTTGAATAACTCAGGATCTTTGACTGGATTTTTTTATATTGTGATGGTAGCGTGTCAAAAGTCACGAGTAATGAATGTGCCTCCGTTGGCTGGGAACATAGGGTAAAGCAGGGGGTACTCCAAGATAGCACCTCTGCAGATAAGGACTATTAAGAAGGGACCGATAAGAAATGCTATTATCAAGAGTCTGTAGTTTAGTTTCCAACACTAGCTTCCTTACTAAACAAGTCAAAGCATAAGTTTTCCCAGAATTTTTGATCTGTTTTCCTTTGAATTATATAGTTCTACTAGCTGATTACCTGGCGTTGCCCGGAATTCGTTTTTTCGCGTTAGTCCAACGAAACGAATTCGCCAGGAGCCGCGCCAGTCGAATTTTCGCTTCCAACGCAAGACACAACACAGGCAGCGCGGCTGCACTATTTCATTAAAACGTTTTTAAAATCTAAACCATTGGTCCAAATTGTACATATTAAAGATGATTTTACCTTTGTTAAAGACAAAAAAACCTATTAAATTTGATGATTGATTTTTTTTCCTTATTAAGTTATTCTCTTAAATTGAAGTTTTATAACACTCCTTTTTTAAATAAAGTTTTTTCGATAATGTAGGTAAACCTCTGTAAACATATGCCGTCGTGGAATTTTGTAGAATTATTTGAAGCAAACAACATTGCCATTCATAGTTGCCACCTTTCTCTAATCGCTTAGGCGGCGTAAGCGAATGTATCTGGGTTTTTTT
>NNCF01127755.1:96926-108664 GCA_002313205.1 Laupala kohalensis | reverse complement strand
ATATATATATATATATATATATATATATATATATATATATATATATATATATATATGCTGTATTTGGACTAATTGTAACCAATAATAATGTATTTGATGTAATACAATTGTTACATTATAATAGGAATAATTCGTTCAATAAAAAAGTAACAATGTCAATTCTTTGTAATACTGATATAATGTAATATTTGTATTCTATATTACACCGCTAATAAAATGAGCTCAAATACAATATAATTATGATAAAATTAAAAAGAATATGATCAACTGTAAATGGAAAAAAGAACCTGACCTAAACCCTTAATTTTGTCGAAATAATTACGTGTTTAGATCCATTCTCTTTGTAATTTTATGTAGGCTAACAAAAAAATGGTTTTTCAAAACTAACATTAAAATGGTAAATTTTTACTATTGAATCCAGTTTTGTTGTGTAAATTGCTATGTGTAAGTGAAATTAGTCTTGATTGCCACCATCGATGTGAAGTTGCAGCTTCTGAAATTCAGCATATGAATACTCAAAACAATGTAAGTGAATCTAAGACCTGTATTACACTGTCATATTTCTGTCTCATATCTATGTCAAAGATATATGATCAAATATATGACCGAGTAATACACAAACTTTGATCATAGCTCTTTCAGTATTAACTAGCAGTGTTGTCTCAATATTTTTCATTCCTTGGCAGTACGATTTTTCTGTGATGAAATGACGTAAGTAGTTCTGCTCTTGCAGGAGAGGGAAAACAACGCGGAAGACATCTAGGGATCCCGAGCACATAGTGGAATAAGACAGGTGTGCCCGAGCATACGCTGTGCAAGCCAATCAAGACATTTTTCGGATCGGGCAAATTCGGATATCGCTTCACACGAACAACTCAGTCAAACATATTACATAAATCAACACCTTTAACTTCTCTTTAAAAAATGTCTTGCGTTTCATTGGCTGGCCAACGTCCCCTCCACCTCGATGTGCAATGGCACACCTTGAGTTATTCCACTATATTCCCTGCATGCGCATCTCGCCACAAGTATACTGCGCACTCTGACGTTATTTCACCACAGAAAAATTTCATTGTAGTATGTGTACGAGTAAACTTGTTTCAATATAAAGTTTTACAAATGTAATTACTTGTTTCATCGTATAATACATGTTTGCAGTTTGCAATTAGAGCAAGTGCGATGTTCAGGGGTAGCATGCTTGCTCGCCACTGAATCACTCCGGGTTCAATTCCCGGCAGGCCAGAAAAAATGTAGCCTTTCACTTCAATGTCCCAGTTTATGTAACTGTCACACTTGAAAACAAACCCTCCTCCTTCTATCCACCTACTACTACTCTTAGTATCACTAACTCTTGCCATTACTTCTTTAGCTACTAACTCCTCTACGAGGGGCAAGTTGTGGAAAGCCCAGCTAACCGGTCCACCTCGTAACAATAGACCCTACCACCCGCCTCCTACCTCCTATCGTCCCATGTAGATAAGCTTCAATAGCACACTACCTTTCCCATTTACAAATACTACAATGAAAAAAAGCGTGGTGTTCGTGTGTGCAGATGCTGATGTGAAAGAGGAGTTGGAGCGCTGGAGACCGGGCGTGTTGGCGCGCACGTCAGAGGTAGTGGGGCGCCTCGACGTGTATCTGCAAGGAGACTCCCGCACGTGCCGCTCGCAGGAATGCTCGCTCGGCAACCTCTTGGCCGACGCGTTCGTGCAGCACGTGAGTCCATGCTACATCACCACAATCGGTCTCCATCACCAACTATTTTTTTTCTTCGCTCAAATATGGAGGAGTCACCCACTGGGGTTAACGCAAGGTTCAAACGATTGTCTACAACAGGCAACAAACGAGCTAGACAAAATTTAAAAAGATGACCAGGGCTCAGGGGAGGATATAGCAAGTAATTTTGAGGGGGGGGGGGCAAACTTTGTCTTCTCCCCCACCCCGATAGTTTTGTCTTCCGAGGAATCACCCATTTTCATAATAGCGGAAATAAAATACATTTATAGCAACGGAAGTGTTTACTTGCATTAGAGCGGTTCTTTTTAAAAACATTTCTGTATACAAAAGTTCGATGAAAACTCTGTGTAAAGTATACCATAACTCGTGAACAAAAAAAAAGTTTCGCTGGCCACATAAGACCCATAGTGGAATAAGACAAGGTGTACCCATCCCGAGCATGCTCAGTACAAGTAAATCATATTCAATACGCTAATTAGGAAAGCGCTTCACACCTACTTCACACTAAAATACATTACATAAATATGTACAACACCTTTAACTTCCCTCTCAAAATATGTTTTGAGTTTCATTGACTGACCAACGTCCCCTTCCACCTCGGTGCGCAATGGCACACCTGATCTTATTCCACCATGATACGACTCGTGGGTCGCCAGTTGAACAGCGCTGATTGATGTATTTATATGCAGCATGCCGGTGGATTGGCGCCGTCCGATTATGGATGGACTAACGCGTCAGTGGCGCTGCAACACGGTGGTGGAATTCGTTCTTCACTGAATTCGTCTGCGACGCGTGGAAACAATATAACCGTCGGCGACATCTTGGAAGCGTTGCCCTTCGAGAACAGGTTGTTCCGCTGCGAAATGGACGGCCAACGACTTCTGAACACCCTCGAGTTAAGTGTCAAGCGATACGACCCGACTAGGAAGATCTACCGTGGAGAATTCCTGCAGCTCTCAGGTAAACCCTAAAACAATTTACTCGAATATATTCCAAAAAATAAACTGATAATTGGGTGCTTTAGACGTCAATTTTTAAATCCAGAATAGTAAAATATACAGGACGATTTTGACCAAAGTGTACAAATTTTAGGGGCCAATCTCTGAGAAGATAAGGAACAAAAAATGTCTAATGAATTTATGTCCGGAAATTAATGGGGTCCCTGCTAGAATTCTTTTAACTGATTCATAATTTCTTACATAGAATACATTTCCATTCCATTGGAAATCATCAGCTCCTTAAAAAAAAAACTTTCAACAGCCATAAATGATATACCTGAGTTTATTGTTAAATTTTCGTCCCATGCTATATTAAATCAACTCGTAAATATTTTTAATAGTTCTTTATTGGAAGGGGTGTTTCCCAACATATTTAAGAGAGCTAAAGTGAAACCTTTACACAAGAAAGGAAACAAACTTAATATTGGAAATTACCGACCAATATCTCTACTACCCACTTTCTCAAAAATCCTAGAAAAATTATTCTATAAGCGTCTTCTAGATTTTTTATCAAAATATAACATTCTCTCTGACGATCAACACGGTTTTAGGAAATCCTTTTCCACTACAAGCGTCATATTTTCTTTCTTAAACGATGTTACCACATCTCTTGACCGTGGAGAAAATCCTCAGGATGTTTATCTTGACTTATCCAAAGCATTCGATGTCATCGAACACGGAATTCTCCTTTCCAAATTGCATTCTTTAGGCATTTTTGAACTTCCACATCAATGGCTAACTTATTTAAAAGATAGATATCAACAGGTCAAAATATCCTATACTAAAAGTAAAATACTTCAGCGTTGTCTTTCAGAAACAAAGCCACTTACTTGCGGAGTACCCCAAGGTTCATTTCTCGGTCCTAAACTCTTTTTATTGTATGTGAACGACATGTCATCATCCACATCAGATTGCAAAATGGTTCTTTTTGCTGATGACACTAATTTACTATGTAAACACGCCAATGCTCAAAATGTTTTGTCTAACCTTTCGACTTGGTACCATGCAAATCGTCTCATTGTAAACACTGACAAAACAGTGTCTATGTAATTTCACAATAGTAATACAAAATCTCTACCCCAGGTTTCTCTTTCTTTAAACGGAACACAATTAAAAACTGTTACAAATAAAAAAATTCTTAGGTCTCCATATTCGAGACAACCTCAAATGGAATTGACACGTTGACAATCTTAATTCCCAATTAAGCAAATTTTGTTACGCATTCCGAATCTTAGATAACGCAGTTAGTCCACGTATTTCCTGTTGCGTATATTTTGCAAACGTTACTTCCATTTACGTTGCGGCATTACCTTCTGAAGTAATTCCGGTCAGAGTATTCAAACTTTCAGAATTCAGAAGAGGATAGTTCGGATAATTTGTAAATCTCACCCCCGAAACTCTTGTAAACCTTTATTCAAGGAATTAAATATCTTAACACTTCCCTGCATTTATATTTATGAAACAGTCGTGTTTGTTAAGACCGAATTACTGAAGTGCCACCCTTTCTTTATACGAAACAGTCTCGTTCACGAACACTATACACGCAATAGTAGTAATATTCATCGCCCTAGAGTGTCAACCACTCTTTGCCAAAAAGGACCATATCATTCGGGAATTGTTCTATATAATTCCCTGCCCAAGAATATAAAAGACATTATGAAATTGAATATCTTCAAATCCGCTGTTAAAAACTACCTCCTGCACCAGAGCTTCTACACTGTAAAAGAATTTATTGATTTTAATAAAAGTTAAATCCGTCCTGTACTTTATCACGCCATTGCTGTAGTACTTTTTAAATAACTTATAACAATTTCAAAAACTACTTTCTTGCGTGATTGTTGTGTCTTATGATTCATATTAATTTAGTTATATGTGTAGTCAACTTTGGCACGGATGTGTACATTATTTCTGTAGCCCCATCCTGGCCTGGGTTTTTCTCCGTTTTTCCTTCGGGTAGAGGTGGATTTTTTATACAGGTTTTCTAGACTTTGTCTAGGGGCATGTTTATTGTAACAATAAATCGTGAATTTAGTGGATTTTTTTCAACTCTTATGATTTTTAAACACTATATTCAGAATAATCTATAATTCTATAATAACTTGTACATGTAATTTTTATACAGATCTCCAAGCGTAACGGGGTCGCACCTCTTAGGTATGGTAGAAGAAGTTAATGAATTATAGAAAAGAATTCACATGAAAAACACTTACAAATTGGACGAAACAGTTACGGCCTCCAACCTTCCTCAGTCACGTAGATAAAAAGAAAAAATATAAAATCTCAAAAGAACGATACTGTATTGTTACAATACCGCCTATTTCTCACCATTCTCGTCATATATTTAGGTATTAAAGCCTATCATTTTATTTATCTTGACTGCCATCATTTGTAGTTAATAGATCATTGTCATTACTAGCACTACGCTGCCTTAGTGCTTGTCTTGTATCTTTATACCTACCAACTGACCTAATGGCCTTACGCCAAGAGATAGAAACGAAGATCGAATTGTGCACCACGAAACCTATTGTGTTCACTCTATTTTATTGGTTTGGATTAACTTCGAGTCCGTTAAACGACCAGTTCCTGCTTAGTAAACTGCCTATACTTCTCAACAGTTCTTCACTCGTAGTGAACATTTCACTCTCAAGTTGCCACTTCATGAGTTATTGTTTACCACTTCTACCCTTTAAATAATAATAATAAATTTATTGTCAAAAATGTATTGTCAAATTGTCACCCGAAGGAAAACCGGAGCAAACCCCGGGCCAGGATGGGGCTACAGAAATAATGTACACATCCGTGCCAAAGTTGACTACACATATAACTAAATTAATATGAATCATAAGACACAACAATCACGCAAGAAAGTAGTTTTTGAAATTGTTATAAGTTATTTAAAAAGTACTACAGCAATGGCGTGATAAAGTACAGGACGGATTTAACTTTTATTAAAATCAATAAATTCTTTTACAGTGTAGAAGCTCTGGTGCAGGAGGTAGTTTTTAACAGCGGATTTGAAGATATTCAATTTCATAATGTCTTTTATATTCTTGGGCAGGGAATTATATAGAACGATTCCCGAATGATGTGGTCCTTTTTGGCAAAGAGTGGTTGACACTCTAGGGCGATGAATATTACTACTATTGCGAGTATTGTGTTCGTGAACGAGACTGTTTCGTATAAAGAAAGGGTGGCACTTCAGTAATTCGGTCTTAATAAACAAGACCGTTACATTAATATAAATGCAGGGAAGTGATAAGATATTTAATTCCTTGAATAAAGGTTTACAAATTATTCGAACTCTCCTCTTCTGAACTACCCTCTTAGTATATGATATACAAAAAGTCGTTAGTGTTCGTAATGAGTTTGTGTTCCTAGAATTATCTTAAATCAATTTGTAGATGTCTGAACCATAAGGTGGAGGCATGCATCGCTAATGCATGTTGATCGAGAATACATTGGCTCGATATCTCAACGATCAAAAATTTGTTTGTTCAAAGGTCGCTTAGCAACCTCCGTCCATTTTTACCGAGACAAAAAATTAGAAGTAAAAACAGACGACTTATGGGGAACACTGAAGTATTCACCGCAGATGGAGATGATAAGTTCTTTACTATTTTAACTTTATAAGTCTACTATATCGCAACTTATGAAGGTTTTCATATTAATCTCAATCACTTTTTACATTAAAATATAGTAGTAGTCTCTGAGGGGTAAATCGATTGGTTAAGTTAGCAATACTTCCAAAACTGAGAATTGTTCTTAAGTCCATATTATTATGTAGTCCTAGCCAAATTCTTGCGATTACACTCCCATGAGATTTTTATTTTTTTACGTAAACAGTAGTCCTTAAATCGCAGAGAATATTTTTCATTTTGTTGACGGATCGTGAAGAAACTTAATTTTCTGAAAGATAACAAAGTTATCCATTATCAAACAATTGTGAATGAAACCATGTGTGGTGAACAAAACGGATAACTTGAACATGACACGTAGCTGGTCAACAAATTGCAATGCGTGCTCATTAGTATAACGAGAAAACCAAGAAAATGAAGAAAGATCGTCGTGTTGGTTATTATTCATATTAGTGGAACAATTTAAACTATGATATAAAGGTAATCAAAGAGATTTGATTATACAAAGTATTATTAACTTAATAAAAGGTTACTCTCTTTATTTAAAAAATGATTTCACTGACACGATGAATCAGGTCCGTAGCCGGAAAATCATTCCGAAGGTGAATCAATCATTTTTTAATTATTTCAATAACGAGTGAATATATTCATTTATTTACATTAATTTTTACATTAACGAACGACGAAACGTGTCATGCAATCTACTGCTATCTAAAATTGAGGATGCGATTGCCTTTCTCTTCAGGGTCTTAGTATAAGTACGCTTTCTAGCAGGGATGTTCATAGTTGCCCGTCGCGGGCATTACGTGGGCAAATGAAGGACAATTCCCATCAGCCTCCTTGCTGAGGAAGGGATAAGCGGTGGGGGGGAGAACCAGCGCCGTTTATCTCTTTCTAATTGCATTAACACACGCGCAGATTGTTTCGATGTCAGGGAATAGGAAAAGAATCTCGAGCAAGATTGCCTCACACTAACATTTATCGTAGATATTGCAATGTATAATAATTGAATTTTTTTTTCTTTCGAAGAATTGTCACCTTCTGGCGTCAACTGTTTTACACGAAAAACAAACATAAGCTGAGACAGCTAATGTATTGGTACCGAGCCGGACAGACAACACACATGCTAGCACTGCTAACATCCGTCTGCTATGGTGAAATATGACGTAAATTTTCCTCCCTCTGTTCCACACTTTACAGCATTAGCTCTCATAGCTTAAGAAGATAATGTACAAGATGGGAAGGGGGGAGGGGGGTTATGCAAACTTATGGCAGAGGACGTGGCCAGCCCGTTAAAATTTAACGTTGATTCGGCGTCGGAAATTCATATACATGCTTTTTATTCTCACGACTTTCTTGGCGATGTTCATTTTTATCACAACTCCATTGCCTTACCTCGCTTAATCACAAGCACATATCACACACGCTTTTTCAGGGCGTTTTTTTTTCAACGCCCGTGTCAGATATCCGACAACACGAGTTTTCGATCCACGGCATTTTTCTTCTCAGGGAGAGAACACTACCACTGGACTACTGCAGCCCGGTAACACAGGATAAAGGGTACCCCAGGATAAGGCACCTAAATGTGCCCCCAAGCCAAATGACATTGTCCCTTTGTGTATACATATTTACTGATAAAATATCATTATTAATCACGTTTTTAACTTTACTGTTCATACAAGTCTCGTAGATGATAAAACACTCATATTTAACCAAAAATATTTTTGATAGTGGTTTTTATAGTATACGACCGCGATAAAAGTCCAATAATATACCAAATACTGTCAAAAAAGGGTAAAAAATAAACATTTTTGTCGAAATTACTGAGGTTCAGTATTGTTTTTCTGGTCACCAACTCTTTACGTACTATTCTAAATGCTGCTAAAATTTCAAGTCTCTACATGTGGTGGGTTTTTGAAAATTGCAAAAAAAGACACATTCTTTGGTATTTTCTATACTTGGGCAATTTTCAAGTTATATATCTTAAAATGCCAAGAAAATATTGTTTGTATGAATCCAAACGTTTATTTATTTTGAATATACTTGAAATTTATTCTTATTAGATTTATACAGTTGAAAATAACACTATTTAAATAATAATTAGGTATTGGGCAACACTAACCTACAAACATTCAAAATATCATCGGGGTTCAGATGCTCGACGTCGAGCCAACATAGTAAATGATCGTCGTCTCGGCTTCAAGTTTCGGGTGATGCGATATCGGGATGACGTCGTTAGTCGTACTAATGAATCATATGGTGTAATTAAATTATTCGTAGTTACGAAAGCCAGGGTCGATTTGACTCCGTAAAACAATTGCGCAGGCTGTGCCACCTCAGTCATGAGTCAACGAACCGAATGCGTAGAAGGCAGCGCAACCGAGTGTCATTCTGCGGCAACTACGTACGAGATCGGCGGCGAGAAACAAACAACAGTTCTTGTAGCTATGACATATTTTTGAGCGGGGCTGAGGTGTTGCGCGCAAAATCTATAAGCTATAGCTGTTGGTGTAACTTTCTTCCTCCTTTGCAAAACAGAGTTAGCTTCCGCAGTGATAAAAATTGGTCTAGATCAGATGAAAACTCTTTTGAAGCAGCTACAGCGTAAGCTGTGGCAACTAATGGAGCTGTCTGTCCGCTAGACAACCAACGCGTGAGCTGTCACAGCTAAATTTAGGCTGAGCTATCCAACTTATTTTTTTCGTATACGAGTGGTGCTCTTGGCGGTAACGATTCTCGTGCGTTTTTCTGTGACCGTTACGGTTGTCAAACTTGCACAAACGCGTCTTAAGAAATTTCACTTCTCAAATTCCATTATAGGACAGGTTGGACTGTTTACATTGCTTGCTAATCTTTCTCAATGTTGTGGCAGGACTGCGCGTTGAGTATGACCTGTCTGCGAAAATTGGATCACGCGTCCGGAACGTCATGGTCCTGTGTGCGCGTTGTGAAGTACCGCGATGGGAATCACTTCGCAAGAACGGCACCTATGGCGTGTTGCTGCCTGAATTCCTCGTGCAAGGTGGTGACGGTTACTATATGCTGAAAGAACTCTACAACACGCCGCACTGCACGTCCTACAGTGAGTATTTTTATATCGTAATTTCTAGAGTGTAAGAGATTACAATAAGGTAGCATGAGTGAACGCGCCACTGTTTCTAAATATACAGAATTATGTAAAATATAACCTACCTTTATACCTATAATCTATATCCAACCTAATATCTAAATTTTAGAAACTACTATATCTGAGGCTTCCAGCAATAACCAGTAAGTGTACCTTTTCTTGTTTCGAGTTATGGCCGTTTAAAGTTTCCAAAATGTTTTTCTGTTATAGTATTGGCGTTTAACTTAGTTGTAATGTGCTATTGTAATACTTCGTGGCTAAGATGAAAAACTGTGTATTTAAATATTTAAAAAACTTTAAAAATTAATGATTTTTTGCCATGAAAAATGAGAAAAGAATATTTACCTGGATATTTTAACTCTTCAAGCTCAGTTTACCTTATTTATCTAAATTCTTCAGTTTGTACATACATTTCTTCTACAAAATATTGTATTGGAGTTAACTTTTTATTCCTGTTAAACGTATACTCGATTGATTATTATTGTTTTGTTGTGCGTGTGTTTCTACATAAATTTTATCTGCTCGATTGGAGAAGATCGTAAATTTTTAAATCGTTAAGGCTAATATGAATGAAATTATGTAAAAACCAAACATTTTTGACATGTTATCTTTTTTTTCTTCAAAAAATGCTGTTACCTGGTTATTATTGGAAGCCACAGATTCTCCTTTAATAAACTTTGGATCTTGCGGGTCCAAAATTCGAATAAAACCATCTTTAAGTTCTACGGATTGTCAACCTCATTCTTTCGGATAAAGCCTATGAAAGAATGGTTTTAAAATGAATTCCCATGAAATTTCGAATGGAATCTGTATTTTTTTAAACTGTTAAACATACCACAAATTTAATATAGAATAGAGTTGTACAAAAATATCCTAACTTTAAAGGGCAGTTGAAAAAGTTAGTCAATGAAAACTGCAAAACACTATGCAGCTGATATCTGGCAGCCATTTTTTCGGTAACAAGTAGTCAGTGTTAAACTGGAGACTACGGTGGACGTACCAAACACCATTTCTGAAATACATTGTTTCAATTTAAACGTTATAAGATAATTTTCGGTCAGGTGAAACTCTACTTGTAGGGTACACGGAAGGAATATATGCTTAAACGTTATAATTAATGATACACTATAATTCATGATTTACAGTTATACAACTATTTTTAATAAAATCAGAACGGAGAACATTATTGAAAGTTTCATAAATGTTTATGTGCTAGATTAGCTCCTGGTACTCTCATTCCACTTTAGTTCTTTTTTTAGCGGGGGGGGGGGGTTGCTTTACGTCTCACCGACATCGAGGTCATTAGAACCCTACTTTAATTCCCCTCCAGCATTCACTTTTAATTTTTGTATCATTACATTATTTACCACTTTTATGGTTATTTTATTTAAATATTCCCAACATATCAAAATTACATGTTAGAGAGGAATAAAGTGAGATCGTTGGGACATTTCGTTATTTTCACATATATTATTTTTGGACCAAAAGACAGTGTATTTTCCTGAGTTGGAAACCCGTAATACATAAACGCAAGGCGGTTTGCGTTCTCTAGGGATCTCGTGTAAGAGGTACACTATGATGAAGAAAGTGCCCCCGAGCCAAAAGACTTTGTTCCTTCTTTTCTTCACCCTAAAATATTACCATTCATTACTTTTTTTTCCCCCACGCGTTTTGTAATGTTTGAAAATAGTTGGGTTTTTTTCTTAAATTGGAAGCAAAAAAGCCATCAAAATTAACTTCTATATTGAAAAAAGGATTCTTTAATATGACCAAGAAAATATTGTCAAGTTGATCATATGGTTTATGGTCGAAAAAACACCTTAAACATATAGAAAAATTCCAAAAAATAAACAAAAAAATTCTCATTTTTTATTTCTATTTCACCAAAATTAATAATTTTTGTAAATTATGAAATTAATGTATTAAACACTATATTAATATTTACTGCCAGGAAGAGTTTCCTGGTTATTAAAAGAATAATCATTTTCATGCAGTATATAAAAACATTTCTTTAATTTGTGTAAGTATATTAACTGAAATATCAAGAATATTGATTATTTAGTTGTTTTCAGTGGCAACTCTGGATAAACAGGTGTTATATACCAAGTTGATGACTTGCAGTACTTTTACAACTGATACGCATATTTTCTAAAACATTAAACTTAAAACAAGTGTATATACTTGATTAAATCCTTAAAAAGCAAATTTGGTCACTTGCAACTCTGAAACAAATAATTTTAT
>NNCF01127755.1:0-96906 GCA_002313205.1 Laupala kohalensis | reverse complement strand
TATATATATATATATATATATAATGATAGTACAATGAAAAGTATTGTCACCATAATTCATAATTTAAAAAATTAAAATTGTACAAAAATGAGTTGTTGTTTTTTTACTTTTTGAAAGTGCCCCACCACTTATAGAGAACTGAAATTTTAGCAACCTTCAGAACTGTAGTATAAGAACGTACGTTTCAAAAAATTGATCCTGCACATAAAAAATTTTGGGATATATGATTATTTGTGTACATTTTTTGAAAATTTTCAATACATTTATTGGTATTTTTTCAACCAAAACCCACATGATCAACTTGACAACATTTTCTTGGTAAGATTAATGATTTTATTTTTCAATCAAGATGTTAGTTTTGGTAGCTTATTTTGGTTCAGATTTAAGAAATACATAAAAACAATTTTTAAAACAATTTAATGGTTTGAGGGTACAGACTACTATATGATGTGTAGGGGGATAAGAATGTACTCAATGGTAACATTTTAGGGTTATCAATGTAGAAAAGAAGGAACAAAGTCATTTGACTCAGGGCACTTTTGGATGCCTTATTCTGGGGCACCTTTCTATCTAGCAGATATAATACCGTGAGATTATCTCATACTTCAAAATACAGAGTAGTTCACAGCTATTTGAGATAGCTTAGTTTACTTATGAATTTTTTTGAGTAGGGTATTAGGGCTTATCAACGTCAAGGTCATTAGAGTCCTTTTCTTTACTTATGAAATTTAAACATAGTTTTACATTATGAAATATGCTTAAATGTATGGGACTGAAATATTTTTATTTTCGATCAAGATTAAGCTTAACTGAATCATACCTTGTCCAAAAGTTACCGAAAGTTGTTGTAACATCTGGACCAGTGCAGTTTATAGATTTTTGAAATATTAACATTTTCAAGCTCTTTGCTAGCCGGAAATTCCTAAGGAGATTAAGGGTCGGGCCAGTCGCCGCCAAATAAGGAAAAATACCGCTACTAAGACTTCCCGTTTATTGTGTAGAGGCTGAACAGTTCCCATCTACTTCTGAAAACTGAGATGAACGCCCTCAGAAGAAAAGCGAGTGTGGAGGGAATATTCCAGTGGTTGCCAAAAATAATGGTCAGCCAAAAGGGACGCAGTTTTCTCAGAAGCTGAGGGGTGACCAAGCTGATGTAGAGTGCTCAGTACAGTAGCGAGGGTGTAGTCACGTGACCTCCGCTCCTGTATATATTGGGAGGATTGCAGATCCTAAGTGACTTTCAGACCTTTCGCGGAAGTGTATGGAAGTACGCAGGTTATTTGAAATGTAACTTGGTAGTTTTGGTCGTCAGACCACTGAGAATTGCTGCGGTAATTCTATTACATTGCTATTAGGCGCGAATGACGTAACTTGGAACAGTTAGTTATTTCGGGATAGCAACTTGGAAACTTTTGAGATTCGGATAATCTGGGTAGATTTCCGAGTTAATTCATAACACCAGTATCTATATCTGTGTGTAATTGTTGCTTTCAGATAGCAATAACTCTGTAATAACAAATTCAAACTTGTATTTATGATTTGAGAGTTTGTCTACATTTGTAAATATTCAGATCTCTATTTAATTTGAATTAAATATTTTATTGTTATTACACGTGTGTTTGATTGCTTGGGGAAACCAAGCTGGTGGCAGCGAACTCTACCATAAAGGTTGTGGTTTATGGTTGAATCCCGCTTCTACCCAAAAAATACGCACATCGCATCTGGGCTTGCGGTGTGTTGTAACAGTTGTATACACCTTTTCTATTATGAAAGACATCCTGCTGAAACTGCAATGATGGGAAAGGCATGTTTGTTTTCCTATCTATTGTTTCACAACCCCTAGGTTAGATATCTGGATCTAATTGTGTCACAGTTTGAATAAATGAGACTATGAAACTACAATATTAATTATAATTTTTTTAGATGCATAGAAATATGTGAAGAATGAAGTGTGCTTGAAATATTTTTAAATGGAGTAATAGAGAAAATATAACAATAGAAAGAAGAAAAAATGAGTGATTTGTATGAACAGCTGTAGAAATTGTAAAGTAATTTAGTTATTTTCATTTGATATTTTATTTTACTGTATTAAAATTATTGCTGTTTCTTACTAGGTAGCATACAAGATTAGATGATTCAGAGAATAAGTGGTTTTCTCCTTATGTTTCATCTGCTTTGCATATATTTAGTTTCTTGATAAATATACTCTTCAAGAAATGAACATTTTAAAAAACCTTACTTTAATTTCACAACTGTCTTCAAGTACTTATCATATATTCACCCATTAATTCTACTATATTTTTGATTAAATGAAACATCAAATGTGGGTGTTTCTGAATGAATAAAAGAGTGAAATAAACCTATGAAATATAAACCAATCTAGTCTCTGATCAACCAACTTCACATAGAACTCACACTCAGTCAGTGAGCAGCTTTCCACAAGATAGTGTGTCAATGAAAATAAACAACACACATTGGTTTCAATTTCAGATATCTTCTGCCTAATATTTCCCTCATGTAAACTAAATTTGCTTGTATTTTGTTTTTGTAGATGAAACAGACTTTGAAGTTGCTGTGGAATACTTCAAAAAGAAGTCGCCAGTATCAACAGGACTAGATGGACGAATCACCTTCAATCCTTCTGTGGAAAAAGTGGCACAAATGATAACAACTTCTGATGCTTCAAAGATGAAAAATTTGTCATCAATTCTAGCATCCATCTTAGCGTTTATTGTTATTATTGAGGGATCTAGAAGAGGGGTTTGAGCTGGTTGCCTTTCATAGTATGTGAGTGAGCCTCGAATTTTATGGAGATATTAAAACTATGTTTTAAATATTAATTTTCAATAAGATTTAAATATGTTGAAAAGAGATGTTGGTTCATAAATTACTCCCTTACAAGAGCTTTTAAAACTCTTTTTAATATTCATCTAAATGGCAGAGGCATATTTAGTGCCTGAATTTATCACTGGAAATGTACTTAGTTTCCCCCCCTCACTCACACAAAAAGTTTTCTAATTTTTAGTTAAATAATCTGATTGCAAATAATTAAATTTGGAATGTATTATTCTCTTTTATAAATAGAGTTTCTGGAATCCATAAGCATTTCTGGAAGTTCAGAAATTGACACCAACCATTGATAAATGTAGCAGAAGTTTCAAACGCAACAATATTCTTTCAAACTTGGTAGTATTTGATATTGTTCATGAGTTCATTCCATTTAATGCAAGAGTTCCCATTCTGAACTTGTGTCCCATCTTGAAAATGTCTCCTAGCAGTTGACATACATGACTATATGTGAATACCTTTCATTCTTGTCTGGCATATTAGTTGTCAGTAACTCTGGAGAAACAATCGTTAGACAAGCTATTCTCATGTAACAGTGGTTTCAGTGGTATTAATGGTGTTAAAGGCGTTTGAGTACTAAATCTTGTTTAACAAGACAAACCTGATTCTGCCAGGTACTCTTCTCTTAGAACTCCATGAAATATCTATTATAGGGTCACAAATAACTCAAATTAAGTGAATTCTAAGAAACAAAAAGTACATTAGTCAGTGAACCACCACGTTTGTATTACGATAGTCTACTGGTCACTAAGTCTAAGAGAAACCTGCGAGGCATATAATGAAAGAAAAATTTTCTATCAAATGCCATTTTACTACATATGTCATAGTCATTCAATTTTTCCCATACATCTACATTTTAATATTTTTCAGTTATATCCTTTTCTTTACCACCAGCTCACAAACAAATCAGCTATCTCAACTTCTCTCTCAATTCTAATGACAAAAAATATTTACTATGCCAGAATTCTCATTAATATAGTCAGTTTAGCCTTAAGGTGCATACTGAAAAACACTCCAAAGTTCTCAAAGTTCTAGCATGAAAACTGATCTTACGACATTTCATATCACCTGAGTATTTTGTCCACTATTTATGCCTCTGCTTAATGAATTGCAAATGAAACTGACAATGTAGAACAATATTTGTATTTGAGTATCTTTTTTTGGAAAAAGCAAATACAGAGACAAAATATACCATCAAGTCAACATTCAAAAAACTTTACTTAATATGAAATGAACCTGATTAAAAGATGAAGATTAATACTTTAAATGATGAAAGTAATGTTTTGTTTCCTAGTGCTTTGGTGTCTCATTAAGTGACATATCTTCACATTTTTTACATTTACACATTTTGTATTATTTCTTGCATAAGGGTTTTATCTGACTTGTTTCATATTCATCTTCACTTTAATATTAAGTTAAGCACAAGTTTGGAGTATTATGTACAAATAAATATTAAGATTAAATAGCAAGATTTATTATAAACTTCTGAGTGAAGATTTTACAAAATAACATGGAAGTTGTCAGAGGGAACAATAATAATTAATTAAGAAGAAAAATAGAAAGAGTGTCTCGTAAGCTGTTAAAATTGCTTACCCCAATGTTACACCTAACTTTTTTCTCGATGTATAATTGTCCAATATCATGTCAAATTGTATTAAAGAACGACAAGAAGTAACTGATTTTATCTAAAATTCTAGTCAGAATGACATGAATCTCTGTAGTTTGTCTTAAGAAATATTCACATTTGGATTTGATGTATAGTTTTAACATTGACTTATAGTGATTTGAATTGTAGATAACAAAACCATTCTTTTGTTCACTAATTGCATTTTCTTCTTTATGCAGTGCCTTGTCATGTGTCTAAATAAACTTATAAGAAAATATACAGAAGTACTTAATATGTACTTATAAGTACAGAATCTACACAAAATTATTAAAAAGATTAGGGAAACAAAGTATCATATCATAGGTTAATAGGTGCAAATGACCTACAGAAAACTTCAAACATTTCCATTGACAAATGTGCATGTGACGTACAAGGAGTAAAATGATAGAATTCCAATAACCTTAAGGTCAGTCATTCAAATTTGCTAAGACACATAAAATAATAAATTTATGTTCAATTAAAAATAAACAATGAGATGCACATCTCGAATTGGCTCTATCTCAAATTAGTTCAGATATTGGAGTTCTATTGATTTGTTCATTGTAATAACTAATTAATACTTCACATTCTCAAAGTTCCTTGCTTTCCTGTAATTAATTTTATTTAATTCATTAATTAAATAAATAAATGAACACAACCCCGCCAAGGTTGCGAACAGTTAGAAATAAACTATTAATAAACAAAGGGAGCAAAATCAACATGAAAAAGGAATTTAATCAATGTCTAGAGTACAGTAACAATGGCATGATAAAGTATAAGAGATATTAAAATCACTTACATCATCCGAAGTCACGAGCAAAACAATGTTTATTAGGAAACTGAACTTCTCATTAATTTCATTTATTAAAATCTGTAAATTCTCTCACATTATAGAAACAATAGCACATTACAAAGCTTTTAACTGCAGATTTAAAGAGATTCAATTATTTTTATATCTTTTAGATTTTTGGGAAGTGAATTATACAAAATTATTCCTGAATGATAAGGACCTCTTTGGCAAAGAGATGTTGACACACCAGGATGATGAATATTAGCCTTAATACAAATGTTGTGTTTGTGGGCTAGACTTTCTTCTTCTTATCTGGCACTACAGCCCTTTGTGGGCTTTGGCCTTCATGGAGGGTAGAGCTTGCGCAATTTCTTGACCCCAGCACTAGGAGGAGATGTGGTCAGCATCTCGCTCCGAACGGTTCGATCCCAGGATAGATCCTGGAACTCATTTTATAGCAGGCTGAGTAGACCAGGGAGCCAGTCTGGATGTAGAGGCATGATGAAAATCCCCACCTCACCGGGGATCGATCCCTGGCCATCCTGCCAGCAACTCAGTGCTCTATTCACTAAGCCACCCTGACTCCATGTGGACTAGACTATTTCTTCTAAAGCAAGGGTGGGATTTTAATAGTTCTATCTTAACAAACATAACTACTAACATAAATGAATATGCAAAGGAGAGGGAAAATATTTAATTCTCTAAATACAGGTTTACATGAATTCCGGGGGTGAGATTTACATATAATCCAAATTATTCTCTTTTGAATTCTAAAAGTTTGAATGCTCTGAGTGGATTGGCCCCAGAAGATAATGCCATACTGTAAAAGAGAATATACATTTGCAAAATACATGCAGCAAGAAATGTGTTGACCAGCAATGTTGGCTAAAATTCGGAATGCGTAGCATATTTTGCTTAGTTTGGAATTCAAATTATCAATTTTGAGGTTGTCCTGAATATGAAGACCTAAAAATTTTATCTTGACCGAATTTATTTCAGTTCCGTTTAGCAAAAGGGATGTAGGAGGAAGAGATTTCATTACATTATTGCAAAATGACATGGATACTATTTTATCAGTATTAACGATCAGACGATTTGAATGAAACCAAGATGAGAGGTTAGATAGAGCTTTTTGCACATTGACATGTTTACATAGTAGATTTGTGTCATCAGCAAAGAGAACCATTTTGCAATTGCGTGTGGTGGATGACATATCATTTACGTACAATACAAAGACGTTAGGGCCTAAAATTGAACCTTGAGGAACTCCACAAGGTTGTGTTTCTGAAAGGTAATATTGACATACTTTATTTTTAACATGGGAAATTTCAACTATCTGATGCCTATCTTTCAAGTGGAAAATTAGCCATTGATGTGGCAATTCACGAATGCCATATGAGTGCAGTTTTGAGAGAAGAATTTCATGATCAATTACATCGAATGCTTTCAAAAAATCAAGAAAAATACCTTGTGGATTATCTCCCTGGTCAAGAGAGGTCATTTAGAAAAGAAAATATGGTGCTGTTAGTTGAAAAGGATTTTCTGAAACTGTGCTGATCATTTGAGAGAATATTATGCGACAAGAAGTCTAAAAGTCTCTTATAGAAGAGATTTCCAGGATTTTTGAGAAAGTTGGCAATAGTGGTATGGGTCAATAGTTTTCATTATCATGTTTATTTCCTTTCTTATGTAATGGTTTCACTTAAACCTTTTTTTAATACATCAGGAAAGACACCTTCCGACAAGGAGCTTTGAAAATATGAGAGAGTGGATTTAATACAACGTGAGAGGAAGATTTTACTGTAAATTCAGGTGCATTTTCTATCCCTGCTGAATACTTATTTCTTAAAGAACTGATGACACTCATAACTTTACTAGAGTTAGTCTTGGAAGTGAACATAGAATGCGATACGTATGGATGTATTTGGTGGACATTGTTACTGATTTCAATATTTTACTTATTTTTGAGAAATAAGAATGAAACAAATTTGCGATGTCCTTTGGATTTGATACAATTTTGCCATCGTCTAGTAAGGAAATGTTTTCTTATTGATTTTCTTAAGGGGATGTGTAATTCTTTATAATTCCACATGGTTTTAGTCTGGTTGATTGATTCTATTATCTGTCTGTCATTCTCCATTACTTTAGCTGCACGGACCATTTTTCTCAGAATGGATTTATATTTATGGAAATAATCATGAAATTCAGGTGGTTGGTTATTGAATTTTGAAAGATAATATAAATGACATTTGTTTTTGGAAGAAATTCTAATCCCTTGAGTTATCCCTCGATTGTGATTGTTCACTTTAACTAACTTGCATTTTATAGGAAAGCAAGAGTTGTAATACTTCAAGAATATTGAAAAAATACATGAATTTATCGTTGGTGTTTTCACATTTATACATGTCATCCCACGTTTCCTGATGTAAAAGGTTTTTAAAAACTGTTAAATTTCTTTTTTGTTAAACTGTCTAGTAATCTTGTAGAGGATACTTCATGGTTTTTATTTATCTTCAACAGTTAATATTTGGGCAAAGTGGTCGCTATACCCCACTTTAAATACTTGAGAAGTCCATTGTTGACAATTATCTGGTCCGGCAAATGTATGAGATGAACCAGAGAGGTGAGTGAGGTCAATTATCGTAGTAATGAGACCGAAGGTTCTGATTAGATTATTGAACCAATTCTTGGGATTGTGTGTGAAATCCGATTCACTGAGAAAATTAATGTTGAAATCACTTCAGATAACAATAGCTTTCATATATTTCTATGTATGTTTTAAAACAATTTCAAAATTCAGAAAAAATATTTGAAGATCTGATTGAGGAGGTCTGTAAATACACAAAACTACAATGCCTTTATCGGTCAAATGAACTGCATAGAGTTCAAAAATACCATCCGAGCAGAATTTCTCGTAACCTAACAGTAGAGAGGATAAAATGTCATTTCTAACATAGTTACATGTACCTCCGTGAGGATGATTACCTTTGAAATTTTGTCAACAGTAAAAACTAAATAAAGAATAATTTAGAATAAAAGTACCTTTTATGGCATTATCAGAAAGTCAATGCTCTGTTAGACATAACAAATCTTAGACATATAATAATATGTACTATAATTAGATAATGGTGTCATATTCAGTTTTTTCTTTCTTGAAAAACAAAGTTATAGTCAACCGAAAAATATTTATATGCCAAAACCGGCTTTCGACAGCTTATGCTGTCAACTTCAGTGGCCTTCTCTGCCCTGGAGGCCACACACAATCCTTCCGGGCAGAGAAGGCCACTGAAGTTGACAGCATAAGCTGTCGAAAGCCGGTTTTGGCAAATAAATATTTTTCGGTTGACTATAACTTTGTTTTTCAAGAAAGAAAAAACCAAATATGACACCATTATCTAATTATAATTACGGAAGATAGTCAAGCTAATATGTATTAACCACACAACACATGGAAATACTGAAAAATAAGAGTAAATTTATAGTTCTTACATAAGGACTCCAATATGTTCATCACTTTATTGAGGCTATTCAAAATGTCACATAAATTTTACATTGCACATCAGATAAAACAAATAAATTTAACAACAAAAGCACAAACAGAAAGTTTAACAACTGTCCAGGTACACAAAATTACTCATTCAACTTTCCATTCCACATGATATACCATGTTGTTCAGAAGGAAGTTGAGGCACACATTCCCTTGATCTCAGAAAAATATATGGACCTTGAATATTAAAAAAGAAACTCAATTTGTAATTAGTAATATGAGTACTATCAATTCCAGTAGCTGTCTCTTAAGTAAACTCAATATGGTAAGTTATGAATCGGCAACTTTGTCGATTTTTGTTGGAAAATAGAAATTAG
Organism: Laupala kohalensis; assembly: GCA_002313205.1. Lineage (NCBI taxonomy): Eukaryota > Metazoa > Arthropoda > Insecta > Orthoptera > Trigonidiidae > Laupala > Laupala kohalensis. The sequence continues at coordinate 87,760 of NNCF01127755.1, read as the reverse complement.
CAATTAAGAAGTTTCTCTTAAACCTAAGTAAATGTTTTTAGAGAACAGAAAATTGTATAAGTACTCAGTAACTTAATAGTAAAATGAAATCAAAAACCAAAATTTGCTGTTTAAAAGTTCAAGAGTGACTAAGTAAAATAAATTGGAATATTACCAAATAATACAGAGTCCACAAGTCACAACAATAAAGTATCTTAACTCTAAGAAGCATGCTTAGTACAAGTTTCAAGATTTAAGGCACATAATATTTCAATAGATTTGCAGTAATATAGATTTCATAAAACTATTCAAAACAATATACTTAAATGGTCCACCAAGACCTTCACTTCATGTTAACCTTTGCAAGAAATTACATCACGGCTATTCTTTTATTTTATTTTTGAAATTTTAAAATGGAGAAACTTTTACAATAATTTTTTTCAATCCCATAACCTCATAAAAATTGGATGATGCAACAGGAGTATGTAGAGTAACCACTTGAGTTTTAAAGCGTTAAAGAAGTTTACTTACACAAGTCCAACAATTAATTCATTCCCACTCCCACCCACATAAAATTTTCTTTGCTAATCTAAATATACTATTTTCTCTCTACATACTAACACTTACAAGTTTATAATAACAAAAAAAGTTTTAAATGGTTACCACTAAATAGAGACCCCAAATCACGCAGAATTTTTAAATCACATCAGATAGAGTTCAAACCATATGTGTAATATGTGGTTCAAACCCAGGAAAATCACGTCATGGTAACCTGCTGGTCTTTAGAAACGCTACACGGTAAAACGAAAAACCGGGGAACTTTGCGTGAAACCTCCAATTTCTGCATTTAGCGCTAAGTCATCGGCAAATTCTGCCGAATTAACAGCGATTTTTCATCACTCCTTAACATCCAGACCGACTCCCAGGCCTATTCAGCCTGCTGTAAAATGAGTATCAGCGTTTATCCTGCGGTCAAACCGGTCGGAGCGAGATGCGACCACATCTCTTCCTCCTCCTAGTGCTGAGGTAAAGTAATTGCAGATCTTTACCCTTTGGGCACCTTCGAGGCCTGTTCAGGGATAGTTTGACTTTTAACAGTGATTTGACTGTTTTCATACTCCAATATACTAACTTCTCAAATGTAAAATAATTCCCCCCCCCATCATTTCTTTAAGAAATTCTTTGATTATGTATTTGTAAAATGCAAAAACTGGTTAAATGGTAGAATTAAAACCCTATCAAAGTTTCTAACTTTTAATGAATTAAATTACTACCCACATTTAGTTTTTCATTTTGTAAACAGTGGAAAATTAAGCATATTGCACATGAGTTAAATTCTTAGATATTCATAGGAGAAAAAAATCTTATTTGGAAGAGGTGGTTAAGTAAATGCTTTAATGCCTGTTACAAAGTAAAAAAATATTGCTGCTACGAAAACACAGGCTACCTATGTGGAAATTATAACATTAAATTTCCTTTTAAACACCATGTAAGATAAGAAAATAGCTTTAACTTCAAAAAAGTACAAAAAAACTTATGAACATGAAATAATATGATGAAATCTGAATTTCAAGATGACGAAACTATAAGTTTCAAATTGACGATAATATTGGGCCTCTACCAATAAGTACACTGATGAAATACATTAAGTAGCACATATAATAGCATTACATTTTACTTTAAATCATGGGACAACTGCAAACATTTTATAATATACTTTTATTAACCTGACATGAAAGTTTATCAAAATATTTTTACTTAGTACAAATTTAAACTTTTTAACTTCCAGAAACAGATTAATCTTTTTCTTATTCTTTTTAATTAGGGTACAGAAATTATCATTGTTTTTGCTATCTGCAACACACAAAATAAGAGCACATTCCCAACATCCTTTTAATTCTGCATTGATAAAGCTCTTAATAAAGCTGCTTTAAAGGGCAGAGATTAAATAGTATAAAAAATACACATAAAACTGCTTTAATTTTAAAGGACAGATTAAAATGTTTAAAAAAATACACATGGCATTATTTGTTTTGCGTTGTGGAAGAAACAAAACTGAATATTACCAAAACAGAACAGCGCTGTCCAATTGGAGGCCCATGAGCTGTATGCAGCATGTGAAACTATTTTTACGGCCCATGAGATATATTACATTTTACATAAAAAATTTTCACCAAACTCTGGAGGGCACAACTTGGCGTTAAAAATAAATGTTGTCAGAATTAATATTTGACATGGCAAGTCAGGTGTTCAGAATTACCCCATCACACATTAAAATATGAATATATTTTATTATTATAGTAAATATTAAAAATACTTTCCAAAAATAAATAAACATGCTATTTAATTTTTCCAGCACAAAATATACAAACTTGTTGATGATATTCAAAATATCGTGTTACAAATAAATTAATATATACGACCCATTAGTTTTATTTGTTGGACAGTGTTTGCCAAACCCCATCCTCTGCCACCCAGATCGACTAAAATTGTACAGAAAATGGTCCATGAGCTTATAGGACAGCACTGTCAGAAGAGTATCAATTCTTGGAACATACACACTTTTCAAATGCTTTATAATATGAGAATATTATCACAAAATATTATTGCACACATAATTTGAAAATGTTACAGCATCAAAATAAGAATTATATGGATAGAAAAATAGACTGGATAAGATAACATACAATAAGGTATTAATTCATCTTACTTCACAACCTCAGAAACTCAAGTGTCCCATAAATGGATTGGACAATAGTAACCATACATAGTATAAAAATACCAATCACATATATAGCATTCTTGGTCACAACAGTAGATGTTTTTAGCTGGATTTCCCTTTACATACTCAAGACTAGTGTTGTCCAGTACTTTACACTTTCTGTCAACTCAACATCACTCCTTCCCAGTTTCTACAACCCAAACGTGTATGTGGTCAGACAGACTTGAACATTAACTTGAAAAATCAGGAAATTCAATAAAATAAATACAAATATTTTAAAAATAATCCTAAGGGACAAATCAAAACTTGGGCAACAAAAAGGGATGGCAATGGGTGTACGGTCAAATTTGTTCTGTGAGAGCTCTCATGTTGGAGCATTCAGTACAGAATAACTTACCTTCCCTATCAAAAGTGGCATTCTGGGAGTTTTCCAATAAATTTAAGTGTAAAATTGTAAGTGTAAAGACTGTATTAGCTCTAATTTAAGAGGATTGTATGATTTGGAAGAAATAAAATAGATGTCATTTGCATGAAATCATCTGTTTAAAGTAATGTACAGCCACCGCATTCAGGAAAATGCAGGAAAAACATCAACTTAGACCAGTACTAACCAAAACATCTTAACACCTCTCTTTCATTGTTATAAGGAAAAAAAGAACATTGAACATGATTCAGTTATAGTCAGATGTCATTTAGGGAAAAAAACATTTTTCAACTATCTTTTTTCCTAAAACAAAACATTCTACTTCTGACAAAACTATTCTCTGTATTTCAATCTACTGACAAATAATAAATAATTTCTTAATTCTTCTACAGTATATGTAAAAAATTTCTTGGTAGCACATATTGACAGTAATAAACCATTTATTATTCTGGAAAATCAAATATTGATTTAAAATATACAGAGTTTTATGAGTTCTAGTGCTTGATTAGAAGATTATAATTTCCTGATTTGTTTAACAAAATAAAACAAAGAGAAGATGACAATAAATTGCATAGATTTTAATTGATTATGAAAAATTAGAAGTATCATGTTTTTACAGTTTAAGACTTCTCTGGAAATATTCATTTGAATAATAATTATATTTGAAACAAATTAAGCACATATCTCTTGACACAAGATATTTAATGAATATAGCATAGAAAAATAAAAATAAAATATAAGAAAATTTAAGTTTCAACAATTTTCAGTCATGTTGTCTCATAAAACTCTGTACTTTAACACATATATCCACCACTGAAAAGTTTAAGGAGCCAAATTTTTCATTGAACCAGAATTCCTAATCACACAGCAAATTATTGTGTATGTTCTAAAACAAGGATCCAAATTCAAAAGGGAGATAATAAACAAATAATGCAATAAAAAAAACATTTTTAAATGCTTAAAACTTTTTAAGTACAGAAAGCATGGATAAGTACAATTAAACATCCCACATATTGGTTTACTATTAATAAAATTTAAAATTACAATGATGATAAATGGGGGAAATTTTGAGGCTAAAAGCATAATGCTTCAACCTTCAAATAACAACTCTTCTAAAAATAACAACATTTATCAAACACTAATAAAACATTTTTTCATTATAAAACAAATAAAATTATTTCAAAAGTAATTAATTTTCAAAAATTCGGAAGCTTGCAATCTGACTTTTCCTTCATTTTTCTAGAGAGCTATAGCACCTTACCTAACCTAAGCTTCGTTGATATATCTTATTGATGCTTGTCTTCGTCTTATAATAGGACTTGGTTTATGTTTGTGACACAAACCTGTTTTTGGCACTAATAAAGCAAATGTCACAAGTAGTTTAGCCATTCATCAATAAATAAATACTAAATGCCATATTCATTCTTCATCCACATAAATTTTTTTAAAGAAGCATAAATATTTAGGTAGTTTTGAAATATAGAGAAAGAAAGCATTAACAAGCATTAATTTATTTTCCCCATTTAAGAAGGTAAACAACATTTTATCGACAATAGTAATTACCCAGTAAGTTAAAATGTTGTTTGAGTGTCTCCTGACAATCGCTATATTCTTTCCATGGTCTCTCAATACGAGCATCTAATAGTCTTAGGTGTTCAATTAAGTGAGAGCCATCTGTCAACTCCTTACCTTCTAAAACTATAGTGAGGAGTTTAATGAACTTTTTGGATGACGTCAAGAGTTGCTGCTGCAGCTGTAAAATATCTGTGGTTTCACCACATGAGCAAGTGACAGATGAGGCATCCTCCTCAGAAGAGAGCTTGGTACGGCATTTCAGGCAGAGATAGTTGGGCGAAGAAGAAGGCAGGTTGGCATAGGATGGCCAATTTTGAAGGCAAGGCTGGCAGTTGCATAAGAAGTGGTACTGGCTTTGGAGATGAGACTGACGATCTTTGCGTGGATGGAGAGCGTAATGTTGCCCATAGTTGTCAAGAACCTACATCAACAAAACAACTGCTTTGATAATTAATGACTCAAAAGTTGATTAAGTTCCTAACTAAATACTCAATAATATTTTTGAAGCATTATCTACTTCACTGATTTGAATTCCACTAAAGTTAAAAGAATAAACCTGAAAACAAGGCAAAATCCCACTAATAAATTACTTCAAAATTATAACGAAAAATACACAGGTAATATCAAATAATTATTTCTACTTACAATTTTAATAAGGAAACAATTGCAAAAATATAAATTAAAAAAATTACACCATTGTAAAGACATTAATTCTTAAAATACTATAATTATTTTCTACATGTTATGGTAGTATTTACTATCAAAATCATAAAGTTATACAAATATTACAGGTCATAAATTACCACAGGTTTTGTATGCAAACATTTACGCTATTTTGTCTACACTGGATTATAAAAAAGATAAATTGTATAACACTGAAAAAATATTCCATGCGAAGTTGGGAAGAATCAGGTAGTTTTCAATACTTTCCTGCTTCTTACTGATATGCTATTTCCTTTTCTATTATTAAAAATTAGAAAAATACCATCACTGCTATTAATGCAAGAATTTTAGTCGATAGTTGTCCTTACCTGTTCACCACGCTTGAGAGGTCTCAATGCACGCAACACCACACAGTCACCGGCAGCACTGTGCCGCACAACATTAGGATCACAACTGTGATTTAATAGACTCAAAGTAGCATAGGCCGCAGCTCCAATTTCCACACTTTCAGCAACGTGATGTCCTGAACTTGATGGAGTTTTAACATACTCTGTAACTTCGTGGGCATTGCATGGAAGGTTCTGTAAATGACGTAAAAGTACACCTCCAACAGCAAAGATAGCTACGCTACCTTTATCTTCCTGAAACAAAAAACAAGATTAATTTTCAGAAAAATACTTTTCTTTATATTTTAATAATAGACTGAATAGCTAAAAAGCAGTCAAAACCATGGACCAAAAGGAGAACTATAAGTTAATTTGTTGATGTAGGTTCTTGGCAATCCAGAAAAATACCAGAACCATCCCATGAATGCTGATCAAAGAGCACAAAGGAAAACCAGAGTCGGGACATGGCTGCAGAACCATTATACACAATCATGCCAAGATTATAACACAAAAGAATTATAGCAATTTTAAATTTTAAAACCAATAATAAGCATACATATAAATACAATGTAAATCACTTTGGGAATTCACAGTGGAGTCACTACACTAAATTATAGTCATATAATATGGTTATTAATTTAATTAATACATATAAATAATTTTTATATTTTAATCAATTATTAAACTTATGACAATGATGCGATAAATACCAGTATTTTTAAAATTTATGAATTCACATTATTTTATCACAATTAACTCAACAAATTATTTCTCATGAGTAAATACAGTTTTGTGGAATATTTATAGAGGTTCTAGAGAATTAAAAATTAGTGTAGATTAATCTTATTTTATTGAATTAGGACATTTATTTTCATTGCTTTAAACAAACATTTATTATCAAAATGACATTGGCATACATTAACTAAAGAAAAAGGATAAAACTAAATGTATAGTTTTCCTAGCACTAAAGAACTACAAATGTTTCATCTCTAACACATTGTTCAAGAGAAAATTGTATAAAACGACAATGATGCACAAACAGGATAAAGTGATAAAAAATATAATGTTTAAAATTATGAATTATTCATTAAATTATTACTTCAGAATTAAAAGAGGCCATCACTATAGATACAACTCAGTTAATTTTTTAGGTTAACTGTGCAATAGACATACAATATTAAACTTAGAATTGAATTAGAAATCAGGAAACATGGAACGGGTCTTAGTTTTACAATTATAACATGGTGCCTACACCATGAATAATCAGATAGCAAGAACAGCAATTAATGTTTAATCAGAAGGATTCTTTTTAGTTCAGAAGGAATTTTAAATTACTCACACCATTAAACTTAAACTATAAGCAACTTAATAATATATTTATGACATTGTTATTATCGAGGCTATTAAGTTCATTGCACTCAGAAACTTTACAACCTCTGCTATATGGTAGATAATTGTTAGGATTTTCCAAGCAATCACATAAATTAAAATCAAAAGGTTAATTCAAAGTACTTTCGCTTTCATGTATGTTTTATTAATTCAAGTTCATTATTTCCATTAAAAAATTGCAAGCAAGACATATTAGAAGTCATGTCAAGTCATATATGTCAAGTTGTCAAGTATGACAATGACTTTTAATAAGTCTCGCTTGCAATGACTTAGTATAGACTTACTAAATTTTGACAAAGTTGTTTATACACCTATATTATCCAGTGCATTAAATGATGAAAAGGTATTTCAATGAATTAATCATCGACTCCATGGACAATACTATTAATAACTGAGCTAGATTTAAAATATTTTGTGAATATGAATAATTACTAATGTAAGGGATTTCACGGAACTGAATTTTATAAAATATTTTATTGTTTTGCTCCATGTCCTCATTGGCACATAGAAACTTAAATCATTCAAATTTTGTAATATTATAAAAACAATGCTAAAAAGTGAAAATAATAAAATAAATTAAATTTTAAACATATTTTTAAATGATTTACAAATTTCACACACATCTAATGGAACTTTTCCTCATAAAAGTGGAAGAGAAGAGTAGTTTGCAAAACTCATGTCATTCAATTATCATTTCATAAAATCCAGTATACTGACCATATCTTTCATTATACTTTTCAAACACATCATAAATCAATTTCAATGCTGAATTGACAGAACAATTGTTTGGGAGCAGAAACCTTGGTATTGTCAGGTCTCCCTAATTTTAGGGACATTTTGATTAAAGTGTTAGTGTGTTACAGAATGTAGAAAATGTCATTTGTCTCATCCCAAAATATAAAAATTCTAGGATAATGAAAAAAATGTTATGTATTAAATTTTCCAATTAATTTGCCACAATTCATTAGTTTAATTTGTGTGTTCTGCACTTTATACAAAAAATTTTGGCCCTAGTTAGTAATATACATAAGTAATAAAGGGTCATTAATCACTATTAGCCATCATTGTATCATAGCTATTCTCATGATCACAGATCAGTGAAACAAATGATGAAAATTTATGGATTTTGGAAAGAGAAAATATTTTCAAACATAATAAAATATATGTATCCTTCAAAATCAATATTTCCTTACACATGCTTCAAAAAATCTTGTCATATTCTGCAAACAATCCAACACACAGGCAGCAGTCACAGATCGACGAAACAGATCTCCAACTGTTCTTGTTTCCACATTACCCACCAAATGGTAAATAGGGCCATAACTGTCAGATCGGTATATGCCATTGGAATCAAATCCCAGCATTGTCTTGTTGCAAGATACTTCTTCTCTGGCTAATAACTCCAATTGTTGAAGGAAACTATGTAGATCATCCCCGCACTTACTAGCTATGAGGATGATTCGAAGAGCCAACAGACTGAACTTTCCACAGTCCAATTGAACAAGTTTATCAAGGAGTGAGCATTCTACACAATGGCTCATTTCCCACGACTGAGCTCTGCATTGAGGACTGCAGTACACAACCTAAAACAAAAATAAGAATACTTTTGAAATCAGATGGTATTTGGTGTTAAGTATAGGGGAACTAAACTACCACTTACACCACAATAATCCCAACAAATTAAATTAAACAAATTAAAGATTGAAATCTAGTTTGAATTATTCTAAAACTGTAATTTAGTTTGTACTTTATAACTCTTCAGTCGTGATAATCCTCTCAAATTTTTAACATTTGAGGAAACTATATCAAAGCAAAATAAGGGTTCCAAATATACAATTTGCTCCACCGCTTTACAAAACTCGGGGAGACATAACATTTCATCAAAGACGTAGCAAAGATTTTGTTAAAGGGAGTGGGTCTGAGGTGTGAATGAAATAATTTATTACAATGACTCATATTATTTTTATTCAAAATGCTCATATTAATATACATAGCTCTCAGTCGATCGTTGATATATACTTTTACATACACATGGTAAATTTTAACCATGGTAATGTTTAATTTTTCAGCCTAATATGTCAGGAGAATATAGGGGAGTCTGGAACCCCCTCCACCTATTGGCTTTGTCCTTGATACTGTAACTCCTAATTCATCAAATGCAGAGCTCCAACTAAACCTTTTCAACTTGAAGCCTGATGTTAAGACTATATAAATCTAACAGTGTCAGACAAATATCGAGTACTCACTCGCTGACAAATATCAAGCCTTGTAGAAAATTGGTTGAGGGTTTATTGAAATCATCTTGCTTGCAATTCCAGAATGAAATTTTGCCACGTCCCGAAATTTTGATTCCTTTATTTCAAAGTTTGAACAATCTTCAAGTTAACAAAATTTTGCTGTCATTAGAATTCAATCCATAAAAAATACTGAAATAAAGTTATCTGTCTATAAAAAGATGTAAAACTGTAATAATTTTACAAAAGAATAATAAAATGTTTAAATTCAGACAAGTAAGTATTTTTCAGATTCTAAAACATCTGACTTAAGTTTTAAAATGAGTGAAAACGTCAACACAATCGCATATCAAACATACTAAAATTACCAGGCTTATTCAGAACCTGACTTAAAGCATAAAAATGTATTAAACTATCTAAAATTATATTGCTATCTGAAAGTCTGATTCAAGTTATTCTTCTTATCTAAAGTGCTAATAGCTTAAAAGCTCTGAAGCTTCCAGATAACAAGCGCAGTAACAATAATTTCTGGATGTTATGTTTCCAAGAAACATCATTCCATGAAACTTATTTTTCATGACACACAATAAAGTATAATTCATTCAATATCAAAATGAAGGCAAATGTAAGAAAAATGAAGGAAACTCCATCTGACAAAAATATAAAAAAGGACAAAAAATTGCTTTTTAACAGTTAGTTTGCATGCTAGAAAAATATTCAACATGTCTACTTGAAATTTTCACTGTAAAACATGTTTAGAAAATAACCAAATGCAATTACAGTATTTACCTGAATATAGTCCACCCCTTATTTTAGGAGGCAAAATTTATTAAGAAAAAATGAAGTTGAGTAAAATAAATTTTCTAAAAAGTGTTTCTGAAATGCTCATACAAAATTCTATGTGGAATGGTTGGTTTTGGTAAGAATAATCAAAAGTATTTGAAAAGCTAACTGATGCAGTTTAACTTCTCTTGACATCGCCAGATACACGCAGACTTCGGCTCTACTTCGAACTCTCGTTCTGCTGCTTTATTTGTGTGTCTGAGCATTTATCTTTATTTATGTCTGAGGTTTGATGTTAGCGTCGAAGCATCATTGAAGCAACTATCGTTGTTTCAAAGAAGATCCTCGTCTCTCGAAAAAATCGTGTCACGGTCGGCACAGTGACGACAGTCTGTCATTCCTAGACGACGTGGACCAGTTCGGTTCCCACTTCGAATAAGCGTCAAATCCCGCCATCATCGATCGATGTTCTCTGTGTTACGTTACGAATACGGCTCGTGTTCGCTTAACTTGTTATCATCCACGAAACTTTGAATTAGCAGTTTCCCCGTCCTAAACTCCTAATATAGTCCCCTCCAGGATTTCAGAGCGATTTTTTTTTCAGAAAAAAGGGGGGACTATATTCGGGTAAATACAAACAATCTTCCATCTGATGTAAGATCATGAAAATCTGTGATAATTCAGTTCCACATAATAGACATTTTAGAGAAAAATTACAGATTAATAAATAAAATAATATTTTAATTGAGACTCTTAAATACTATAATCTTATATAGTCTATTTGTTTTATAAAAAGCTTTAAATATACTACCGTTGTGCAGTGCAAACAGGGCAAAGGTGCCCAGGAGTGCCTCAGACAGAATGAACAATGAGAAGAATAGAGATCAGGTAACAGCACTGATGCATAAGGCTTCTCCACCAGTAGAACATCTCCTGTGTGTATTGAATCAATAAATAAATTTCATGTATACTTCAAAATGTTACACACTTGTGAGGGAGAAAGGTTTATTTCATCCTTCACATAAAAGTAAGAGCCCTTTTCACCAGTGGCATTAAGGGTCCTGGAAAACTGGAGAAAATCCAGAACGAGGTAATTATGTATTTAAAAGATATCAAATCGTTCATGTGAAAATTCTGGATTTTTGTAACTTAAAAATGTAACACTCCAAAACAGGAATAATTTAAAGATACATGAAAAAGTGAAGTAAAATAAAGGACCCACATACATACATTTCTACAATAAATTGAGTAAAATTTTAAAAATTCAATGCTTTTTTTCCTTAAATAACTTTGCAATTAATTAATTTCACAGGGAATTTCAATACCTGGGCTCTGTATTTTATTAATAATATTGTATTTTAATAACTTTTAGCCAAATTAAAAGTGTACTACAAGAGCTGAAATAGTTCAGTAACAGACAACTGAATCTGATGAAGACTGTTAAAAGGGTTAATGAAGAATTTTCTAATTTTAATTATGTTGTCACTATTTCTATAATTGTATATGTTAATACTCTTAACGATCAATTATATACAAATACTTTGTGGCTATGTTTATTAATATCATTTCCCACTCAAGTTTTGTCTTCATCAGGTAGTAATAAAACAGAAATACACTACTTAGTTATTATTGAAATAAATTACACTTTAAAAAACAATAAAATTTTATAAAAATGAATAAAACCTATTAAATGCTTCTTTTGACTATAAATTTATTTATTTAATTTGTGTATTACATGAATTTTCAGCATCCGATCTCAAATTTAGATGATTTGAAATGCTTTTTATAAGCAACATTTCCAATTATTGTGTTTTTGGTAAGTCATCCACATATCTTCCATAAAATTTAGGTATGAAGTCCAATTTACTTGAACAATCTCATTCTAAATCATGCATTACAAATTCTGACAAGATCAGACCAACAATATTTCCCATTAGTCACACTTCCTTTGGCTTTTAAAATGAATAGCCAATCATGTTTGGCATGTTACATACGACAAACTAAAAGATTAAAAAAAACTAGAATAAGTAAATATAGAAGAAAAATGATTAATAATACAGAGTAATTACAGATGTGGAGTAGGGTTCAATACCCAGTGGGGTGGATATTTTAATCACACTTCAATATCCAGACTGACTCCCATGCCTACAAACCCTGCTGTAAAATGAGTACCGGGTCTATCTTGGGGTCAAACTGGCTGGAGCGAAATGCTGGACACATCTCTTCCTTCTAGTATCAATGCCAAGTAATTGTGGAGCTCTACCCTCCATGATCCCCTTGGGCACCTTTACAGCCTATTGTGGGACAATTTGACTTTGAATTATACAGATGTAATAGTCAATCATTTTACAGAGCTTTAAAACATGATGGATGCAATGGAACTATTATGAACAATGAAAGTACTTATCAAACAGATATATTTTTTACTAATATAAGATGTGCATTAACTTAAAAATTGCTGGTATTAATTAATTTTTATGCCACGTTTAAGTTGTTTACATAATATGTAACTGATACTACCATTGCTTTTTAAATATTAATGGATACCATTCATTATTTTAGGATACCATTCACATGCTATTTTTGATTTACTATAAATGATAAATGTATGTAATATAGATATAATGACTAATATGTATTTAATTTTTGTTCATTCATTGTGAAACCCAGTTTTCAGAAGAAACCTCTGTAGTCCAGAGCCTATGGTCCCCGTGTGTGTCAGATTGTAATTACATTGGAAATTTTACACATAAAAAGTGGTCCACATTGTCGTAATTTAAGCCACAAAACTGCATCTGTTACATATAAATATTTATTGTAGTTATGTTAACCATATTGTTTTATGTTGATTTTAATGCTCATAAAAAACATGTAATGTAACTTTGTTGCATCAATTTGTTGTGTTGTTACCTGATGATGACTCAATCGAGTCAAAGCATAATGTAGNATGTTGATTTTAATGCTCATAAAAAACATGTAATGTAACTTTGTTGCATCAATTTGTTGTGTTGTTACCTGATGATGACTCAATCGAGAGTCAAAGCATAATGTACAAAAAGATATTAATAAACATACACAAAGTATTTGTCTATAAATGATAATGTGTATTTAAAAGACCAAAAACATAAAATTAATTTACAGTATATAAAAAATGTCATCAAAAAGCATTTAACAACTGCATATGAGTACAAGGAAAGCAATAATCTTCATAACTAAAAATTTTAACCTTTCAAATATTTTAAATATATTAAGTACCCAATACTGAGAACATACATCTGAATATACATCTTTAAATACTCAATACTTTAGCATATTATTATGCAATAAAATTATCATACATATATAACCAATCTTACCTGGCAGTACATCTTCAGCAGCCTCAACATATCTACCCATTTCTGGGCTATAACACACTTTAAGAGCAATGGATGCACAAGGTATATCAGGATGTTCATTAAAACTTTTCTTGGGAAGTTCAAACAAAAGCTCAGTTGTTTTATTGTTTTGGGTTCTGTTTTGACATATTGTACTATGAAGACATTTTAAATCTGTTTCGATCTGCTGCCTTTTCTCTTCAGATAAATCCCCAGCTTCTTGAAGATATTCTAAAGCTTCCTAAAAAATTAAACAGAAATGATATAAAAATTAAAAAAAACAAAACAGTGAAGACTATGTAGAACATCAAAACTTTATACCTATACTTTATCTACAATATGCAAGATGCTGTGAACAAGTGGGGTATGGTTTCAGTAAGCATTGAATTAAACTTAGAAGAAAGGAAAATGATAATAAAATATAATTACATTAAAATTTGAATAAGATTTGAAAAAGAAATCTAGTTACCAAAATATATTTCTGAGCTTCTTCAAATTTATTCATTTTCATACAACATTTACCCTTCCGTTCAAAAAGTTTATACTTTAATTTGCCTTTATAATTGTGTTCTAAAGCTTTCTCAACATCTTTTATACACTCCTCAAACTTCTCTTGAGCATAAAGGATGGCTGATCTATTACTGAAGCCAAGAGATAAACAGTCTGAATCATCTTCATTCAAATCAGGCACTGGAGCACACATGATACATTTTGTATAAAAGTCCAGAGCAACAAGATCATCTTTTTTCTTAAAGGCCTGATTTCCTTCATTTCTTAATCTAGTGGACTCGGTATCATTTTTACTGCAAGTATTGAATGTGTGTGAGGAAGGAAGTAATTGCAAATCTGCCAGCAGATCATGAACTACTCTGACCCTGTCAGTGTCACAAGTCAATTCCGAGAAAGACTGGGATGTAGTTTGCACAGTCCCTCGAGCTTTTAATATATTGCACAAATGTTCGAACACGCTTTCTACACTAATTGATCCCATGGTGTATTGCACTGGATAGGTTATGTGTCCTACGGCTTAGGTAGGTTGGCTCTTTCATTAAAATACTTTCTTGTATAGCCTTCCCCATGAATAAATGTTATAATATATCGGTAATACACATAACAAAGTAAAAAACGCCGGTCTCCTCAAGTGTTGCCACAGTACACATGGCATAAATCAGTTAAACTCTACAACCCGTTCTTTTACTCATCAGTTCTGCAAAATATAGGTCAACCTCGCACCGCGATGAACAGTGATCATCTCCGGGTCAACATCAACTACGTGAATAAAGCGCAGGTGTAGTTTGAAATGTCACCCGCGGAAATAAAAGCGTCTAGGACATTATTAAGAATCGGAGGGCAGCAGGTCAGGGGGGCGGTAAATTACGAGAATGTCTCAGTAATTTTTAACGCATATACAATCAACAACAATTAATATATTCATACAATTTACAGAAACAACTTTATTATTACATTGTATATTGTTCGTATCATATTTCAGAGTAGTGTTGCTGGAACAAAAAAAACTGAATTTCCTGTATTATTGAGGGAGCAACGAGGAACGTTCTTGTTAGCAAGAGTCTGAACAAGACTGCCGAGTGATCTGTGAGATAGTTGCTCTTATGGACTGCTGACGGAGAACACAGTAGCACCCTGGCATTAAGGTGAAAGACAAGGACAGGACAAGGATGACCACGCAAGGTTCATAAGTACAAGTCATCAGTAAGTTGAGGAATATTTAATCAAGAAACGAGATAATCATGGCCAACACAAACTATTCTAGGGTAAATCGTATTTCTTAATCAGTGACAAGTTTCAAACCCATTATCACTATCTTTCCGTAAGTCGCCAAAAATGTTTATGATATTTTTCAGGTTCATCCTTCTCCTACCTCCAAGCAAGGAATGTGTAGACTTTTCATAAAATGTGTCGTTCAATTGGTTATTTGGATTCACCAAGGGTTTGATTGGATTATAGAAAAAGTATTTGCTTGGTGGTATTGTGACTCTAAACGTCAAAGAATTCCGCCTGTAAATAATTCTTTACTTCTAGAAAGTGCTGTTTCCTTAGCTGAAAAAATAAGGAGAAAAGAAGTAAGTTTAATGTTGTAACATGTTTGAAATGAAATATTTAAACATCCAAGAAATTAAATGTAAATGATTTGAAAATTATTTTCAGGTTCGTTCAGAAGATATCGTGAAATGTTACATTGAAAGAATTAAAGAAGTTAATCCTATTATTAATGCCGTTGTTGATGAGCGGTTTGAAGAAGCGCTGAAGGAAGCCCAAGCTGTCGATGCTCTAGTAGAATCTGTGCCAGAAAATGAACTTAAACATGATAAACCATTTCTTGGTGTGCCTTTTACCACAAAAGACAGCACAGCATGTAAAGGTAGAAGCATCAAAAGACATTTGTGGTTCAACATTTTACAAAACTTTTCCTTAAAATTAGTCAGGTGTTCTGTTCAAAATGTGATCTGTCTTTTATAACTGGTCTTAGGACTGCTTTCCAGCAGTTTTCTTAAAATCTCCTAATGTCTCAATGTATCTTTTCATAATTCATGACTGATTTTTGCTTTATATGCTGCAAGAGTAATTGACTGGAGCATCTATTGGTTGCTTATTTCAAGGATATTCTGTAGTACAAACCAAATTAAAGTGCCTTTTTGTATCCTTCTAGTTGTGCCACTCATTTTTGACATTTCTTATTAGAGGCCCGTTCCAGTTCAATATTCATCTACTTGGGATGAAAATTTTCTGTGACATTTTTTTATTTTACTTTGCTCTCTCTCCCAACCTCCACCTCTTGTTTCTGTCAGGCAAAGCTGTTAATTCATCTTTTTTAAGTCAACTTTAATGTATCTTGTATTCTTTTGTTAACATCCATTTTTTAGTGTATCGATACTTTCTCTTTTAGTTTCAACTTTCTTTACTTCTTATCTGGCACAATTTAATCTTTGATGTACAAGTGTCTGTTATTTTAAAGAAACACTTGTTTGTTTGCTTGCTTGTTCTGGAGAAAAACCAGTCTAATGAAGTAAATGTTTAAAAGAATCAGCTTTGTATGTGTCTGTATCTAGAATATTAGCTGTAAAGTAAAAGTGTCTCATTTTCAAGTATCATATAATTTTTATTTAATGCTTCTAGGTGTGCGGCATACCCTAGGTATTCTTTCTCGACAAAATGTCCGGGCAGTAGAAGATGCAGAGGTAGTGGCTTGTTTGAAAGCTGCGGGAGGTATCCTTGTGGGTGTTACCAATGTTCCAGAAGTAAATATGTGGGTTGAATCTCGCAACTTTCTTCACGGACAAACAAACAACCCTTACGATACTCGTAGAACTGTTGGCGGTTCTTCTGGCGGTGAGGTAATGTTCATTTAAACCACAACATAAATTACATTGGGAATTCACAGTGGAGTCAGTACAATAAACTATTGTAATGATTTGTTGGCCACTCACTCTACTTACTTGTTTTAACATGAACTAGTTTCAGAAGCTGTTGTTTCCACCCTCAGCTTTTGCTGACTGCGCTTCAAATGGAACTTCAAAATTTAATAATATGTTCTTGAATAGATTAATGAACAGTTGTTCCCAAACCAACAATTAAAAATACCCTCCAACATTCTTCATCAATCTTACATTTTTGAAATGTTGGTTTGGGAACGACTGTTCATTCATCTATTCAAGAACAGATTGTTAAATTTCAAAGTTCCGTTTGAAAATTTGATTTCAAAATTCATCCACCCACTCCCCATCAGAGGACTGTTGGGTCAGCAGTCGGTAGAAGTTGGGGATGGAAGCAACAGTTCTAAAACTTGTTCATGTTAAAAATAGTAAGTGGAGTATGTGGCCGACCAATCATTACAATAATTTATTGATGAGAACTCATTGTTCTTTTAGGGTTGCATCTTGGCTGCTTGTGGCTCTCCTCTTAGTATTGGATCTGATATTGGAGGATCTATTCGATTACCTGCATTTTGCTGTGGAGTATTTGGACATAAACCAACCACTGGTAAGGTCTATTGAGAAATTTTTTTAGTATGGTTATTCTTGAAAAGCGGACAATAAAACCCCATTGTAATAATAGGTTAATGTTTGATATTTATTGACATTCATGATTATGGCTGCACAAAAATTTCAGTATTGTAAAAATAATTAAGTAAAGAACTTGTAATTGTTTGAAAACCTTTCCAAATAATGTAAATTATCAGTACCTTTGTAGAATGAAATTTCTTCTTGTAATTTCTTTTTATGATCTTTCCATAGATATTATATTGTGAGATGGTATTATTTATTTGGATTGTAATGTATCATTAAATCTATGTTCATTTTCAAAATGTTAAAATTGAGTGATTGTATTCAAATTCTTTTAATTTGCAATGTCTACATCCAGTTTTATTGTAAATAATAATGCAGTTGAATGTGCATAAAATGGGAAAAATAAAACTGATTCCTCTATGGAACCATTTTGGATTTTAGTCAACAGTCTTTGTGATGGACTTTCGCTTTTGTGTTTTGCAGGGCTTGTGTCTACCAAGGGCCTTACGTTTAGGACTGGAAAAGATGGCCGCACTATGGTATCTGCAGGTCCAATGAGTCGTTATGTCCAAGATCTTGAGCCCTTGTTGCGAGTTTTAGTGGGAGAGGAAAAGGTCAAAAAAGAATTGAAACTGGATACGGAAGTATCTCTTCAAGATCTTCAGGTGGTGTACAGTGATGACTTAGGTGATTTACGTTGTAGTCTTGTACGACCCGATCTCTTGGAACCTGTAATGCGAGCAGTTAATCATTTCCAAGATATTTCCAAGTTGCCCGTGAAGAAGGTAAGCTACTGCTTGTCTAATACATTATGGCAGAGGTTATGAGTTCATAGACTTTTTCTTTAGCGAATACAGACATACCACAGTGCACATAATTAGGTAATATATCACTAACCTTATTTAACTCTTTTCACTGCATGAGAAAAAGGGAACAATTTTAAGAGTTGTGTGGAAATAAATTGTGTAAACAAAGTACTCCAAAACGCCCTTGAGTTCTAGGAATGTATATTTATGTTGGTACATATTTATATATTATAATTTTGTCTCTACCATAATGTGTTTTTTTCTGATGGGATTTGTGTGTGTGTTTGTGTTTCTTTGTGTGTGCGTGCATGTTAGTTAGTTTGTTTGCGCGTGCGTGTTTGTTTGTTTGCGCGTGCGTGTTTGTTTGTTTGTGCGCGCGTGTGTTTGTTTGTTTGCGTATATATAATTCTAGTAATATATCAGTAAATGTAATGTTATACCCTTGAAAATCAACTTGCTGTATTGTTCAGATTCGGGTTAAGGATATGAAGTACGCCTTCCGTCTGTGGCATTATTGGATTAGCAGAGAACCTCAGGACTTTGCTCATGAGCTTGCTAACAAACAGGTTTGTGTAAACTCAAAATTGAAGCTTTTATGGCATTTCTTATTTTAATTGATTTTAAGAAATTTTGTGTGGAATTTTCATTTGATTTTCTGGAACTGTTGATGTATTGGTTATGTTGTTATTTTTATTTAAAATATTTAATTAAAATTGTATTCAAATTTTTAGGGACGAGTCACATTTTGGAAAGAATTATCAAGAAAGCTTTTGGGATTGAGTGATTTTACATTGGCTGCAGTTATTCGCATAGGTATGTCTACGATTCTTCCCCTTCCAGATAAAGACTGGGCTGAAGAGAAGACTAATAATATGCTCAAGGAAATAATGGTAGGAAAACAATTNATATCTTAACAGATAAGGTTGATATTGAAAATAGAAGTTGATAAATGGCATACTTTGTAAAAGTGTTACCAGATTAATAATTGTTATTGTTATTAATAAGATTATTGTTATTAGTAATATAATTTTTATTGTTATAAATAATATAATAATTATTAATATAATTATTGTTATTAATAATATTATTGTTATTGTTATTAATAATACCAGATTGTTAATTATACATTTGATGCATTTTATTTAAAGGTATTATATATGAAATTTGTGTTGTAAAACCATAACTTTTAAGAAAAATGCTCCCAGGTTAGCCCCCTCACCTTAAGTACGGTCTAGATCCGCCACTGGTCACATGCAAAGGTTGTCTTATTGTATCCAAAGGTTTGGTGAAATGCTTTCCTTCCTCTGAATCTCGCATCCAAACCTGTTCTCTTATTTTTTACCATTTCATTTAGTCTCTGATAAGAGAATCTCACCTATCAAATTGTTATTACAAGATTCTTTTAAAAAAAATTAATAATATGATTTTTTAATAAAATGGTTGCAGGTGATGGATATAAGAGATGAAGTAACCTTTCTTTGATTTTCTGTCACACTACAGTTATGTATAAATAGTACATTCATCATTTTATTATGTACCAAAACTTCTAAATTTTGTATTATATTTTTGTTTATCTTAGTTATGTCCAGCAGACAGTTAATTTAAAGAAAAGTTTCACTACATATTATATTATCAGGTGGAAACCAAGGGATAACTTGCACAATCGTTTTTACCGTATGTAAATGTCTGTCAAATAATATTGACCCTTGGTTATTAATTAAAGGAAGTAAATAATATTTCTTAAAAGTCGTGGTGAAGAATAAATATTTGTTTTTTAAATAATGTATTAGTGATTTTTTCATGATTTGAAATAAATAATTTTTTTCCCAAACTATGTATTCAGAAGTAAATTTGTCGGTTTTTTCTTTAATTTTTTGTTTTGCATATTTGCAAATTTAAAGAATGCAGTTTGCATTCATGGCTCTATTCTAAATATTTCACTATGAGTCCTAGAATAGGATAAAAGTTAATGTTCTTGCAAATGGCTTGTTACTGACCTCGATTTCATTCTTTGTTTTAGGAACATTTGGGTGACAAAGGAGTGTTGATCTTCCCCAGCAGTCCAATGCCAGCCATGTACCATTATGCCTCATTTTTGAGACCTTATAACTTTGCTTATTTTGGCATTTTCAATGTGCTCAATTTGCCTGTTACGCAAGTACCTATGGGACTGAATAAAGAAGGTTTGCCTGTCGGTATTCAGGTACAATACTTATAATTTTTCTTCATGTTAGTTTGTTAGTTATTAATATAAATATATGAAAAGTGATTTCTGATTGGAATTCCTGCATGTTTAGAAAGTAATTATTGTACATGGAATTAAGAAAATAAGATACAATGCTTGAATAGTTTTTGAAGTGATATGCATATCTCATAGAAATATGTACTATAAAAATATGAATGATGTTGGCCTTATAGTAGTTCACTTACTTCATATGCCCAGATCTAATTTAGGAATCTCTTGCTCCCACCATCAACTCATTTAATATTTATTGTAGTGATTCCACTGTAAGTTTCTGAATTATTTTACTTCAGTGTATCTTATAAATGTTTATTTATTGATTGATTGATGTATTTGTTGATTAATTGAATGAACCAGTGTCATTAACAGCACGGGCAATATCCCTGTAATCTTACTTATTACTTAGTAGATGTTGTCTTCATGTTTTTCTACCTCTTTTTTTTATGTTTCTTCACATTTCTTTATCCGTGTAATCAATCAATTTAATACCTCATTTGACAGCTGCTATACTAATGCACTACTCGTAAATACTATTTAAGGTAGTACTAGCGTATGTAGAATTAAATCACTGAAGTATCTGCAATCGGCATTAATACACAGAGTAACATGTACTTATTGTGATTTTAACTTGTAAAAGATGCCTCAACGACCATTGAAATAAAATAATTGCTATAATAATTCATGATATAATACATTGTGTCATATGAAAAAACACTTATTTTCAAGTAAAGACCAATTTTAAATCACGAAAGTGATGGTTGTTTGATTTGTAGTGAATTTTCCATAGTCTTTTTTACATAATTTTTATCTATGTGTCACTGGGCATTACAAAAACTTGTTTCCTTTTTCTGAGGTGTGATGCATAAATCACTAAACAGCTACACTCAGCCACCACACATTTACATGCTCTTGTGCATTTCAAATGAGTCAAGCGAGTTCCTGAATATATATACACACACACATTGTTCCTCAATATTGATTATACCATACTATTAACTGATAGAAATTAAATCATGTTTGTTCATTGTTATAAATCATAATGTGTGATAAAACAATTACAATAAAAATTAAGAAAAATGCATCTCAGTGATTTGACTAGCTTGGAGCACTAGTCCCACCTTAAATGCTAATCACTCATACCTTATTCTTAAGCACTATGTGGTGTTGTAGAGCAGCTTGTCTGTTTCATGTAATTCCTACTTATTCAGATTTTGATTTATGAGTTATTCCTTCTTTTTGTAGGTTGTGGGTGCACCTTTTCAAGATCATTTGTGCCTTGCTGTTGCAAAGGAACTACAGAAAGCCTTTGGTGGCTATGTTCCTCCATTTCCTGTGTAAACTGTGAATGCCAGCTACATTTGAATCAAGTTTTTGCTGGTGTTCTTGTCCTGATATTGGCTCATTATGTCTTATTTCTTGGTTACAGGTCATGCTTTAGTTTTTACTTTATGTATTTTAATTTGGGTGGTTTTTACTTAGTTATTTTTATAAACTTTATTATGAGAAACTGTGGTGCAGAAATGTTTATAGAAAGTATTGTATGGTGATGCAGGAGAATGTCTAGGGGAAGGAAGGAATCAGAATTTCACTGTAACTCAAATGTTCAAACTAATCCCTTTCAAAATATTTAATTGTTTTTTTTTTCTGTACCAGAATTGTTTAGAAACAAGGGCTCACAGTGAAATCCTGCACCTTGTCTCTTGAGTTCTGTATACACAGTTTATTAATATTCTTTGTAACTGATATAAGAAGATTTTTATGTGTTTTACAGAATTATGTTTATACTACTGTGTAATTTCAGTTCCCTTTGATTTCAAAGAGGAAATTGAAATTTTTTAGCAAACATTGTATTATTAAAGATTTTAAGGTAATAGATTTATGAATAAATCAATATTGCCATAATTATTATGAGACTATTCAAGACTGTTTACAAAAGAGCATTATAATATGTTAATTTCCAGAGTTCATTTTCTGTTGTGTTTACTTGGTTGTGTTGGTGTATATATTATGGCTGTCTCTATGAAAGATTTTGGCATAGTAATTACTTTCGTCCCCATATTTACATTTCTGAATTTTGTCAATTCCTCTTACTTCAACAATGTCATTGAAAAACTGGTGTAATCTGAGCCCACAAGGAAGCATCTCATTTTACTTTATCAGAGACAGCCAGGTTGCACGTCACATATACACAACTAGCCAAAATTGTGAAACCGTCTTTGTACCTTTCTTACACAACAAAGGAATTTTTTGTAGAAAGATTAAAAAAGTTTTAATATAAGAACCCGTCCTTGTTTTTTTGATATATGTGGCATATGTTGCCTTAAACTTGTTTTCAAACAGAACTGTAATGCTTACTCTCTTGCATTTGAATTTCTTTTATTTTGTACTACACTGTAGGTGATAATGGTATGTACGAGACTGTCTAAATGTTTACAGATATATTTGTAAGTAAATAAAGGAATAAAACTTACGAATGAGTTTTCTTTGGATGACCGTTCTGATATGCAATATTACTGTTATTATACTTTGACTTGTCTAAAACTTGAGAGATTGTTGATTTTCTCTGCTTTAAAATTCTCACTTCTCTCAGAATTCAAGAGTAATCTGAAAAATCTAGTATTTGATCTTTAATTTTCAATTCCAATTTTTGTACTTCAAGTTAAGGTATGTTTCTTAATTTAAGAATAAATGTGCATTCAATTTTTCCATGAAAATGCTGGGTTTTAGTGAAAAAATATCGAAGTAAAGAGTTCACTGTAATTTCAAGAATAAACAAATTTATTTTATAATATTAACAAATGCATTTTACACAATTAATTATCTTACTGAAAGTATTTAATGCTGTGAACTGAGTGGAAAATAAAAATACTCTCCACCGCATAGTTAATGAATTACTAACAACTTTCTATCAACTTTATCGATTTATTCCTTAAGTAAAGGACTTGTTATTCTTTTATTATTATTAAAAAGTATTTTTTTCTAAAACCATTATTCTCTGCCATAAATTCAGTGTTTAGAAATGTGGCATATTAAATGACTCCTATCATTTGAGATCACATTTGGACTTATGTTCGTATGAAAAGGTAAAAGTAGGCATTGAAAAAGTCATCGGTGAATTTCATAATGAATGTAATTGATTTATGACTGTTTTAAAGGATGTATTTTAATAAAATTCCAAAACTTAATGTTTTTGTAATACTGAGTCCTGAAGATTGTATGGAATAAACTTGTAAAAATGTTTTGAAATTATGAGAAAAACGGTAAAAAATAGAGTAAATTATATGTATCTGTCGACCATGGGCCCTGCAAGAGCTCACACTCATTGTGGCTTCTCAGCAAGTTTTTTATCATTTTCTGAATCGTGTTGTGGTAATGAGTTTTTGCAAAATGAGAGGAATATTTTTTTAATGATAATTCTTCATATGAAGATTACCCAGGAAACATCCGTTGCCTTTTGCCCTTTGTAATGATTATGACTAATTTTGTATGTACATGAAAAAAAGATTTAAAAAATACTATATTGTTCAATCGTTTTTTGTAAATGCATGAATTTTATAATAATGCAATGTTATTTTCAATTCTATCATTGTTTACTGAAATATTCATTTGTGGAAGAATTTTTTTACAGATTAATTTTGGTAAAATTATTGTTTATTCAATTTACATTGCTCAATGACGAGGTCTTCTGGCATCATTGATATTTACCTGCATGAGTTTGTGAATAATTCTAGTCAAGTTCATATGCATGTGATCAGCATGTGATATAGACAACAACATCCACACTTTTGTGTTATCCTCTCCCTCAAACGAAATATTGAAATTCCATCCCTCTGAATTGATATGTGTATATCACTGGTGGTGGGGGAATATTGAGAGAGAAACATTCAGGAATTACAATGTAAATTACTTTGGGAAATCGTGGTGGAGTCACTACAATAAATTATTGCAATAATCTATTCAGGAATTCTTGGTGTATTGTTTATTCATAAAAAAGACATTTATATTTTTTCTGGTGATTTTTATTCTCAAAATAATCAAATTTTGCTCTGAGCCCTAAAGGGTCTCCAAAATTGATCAGTGGTCCCTGGAAAAATGTAACTAATGTGTTATGTTTTCAACTTGGAGGAAGGATGCGACAATGATCAAGTATTGTTAATTGCCAATTAACATTTACCCGTGTACTATTCTTGGAAATTCTAAAAAAAAAACAATAACTGAATAAATTTCATATTTGTTTGCATGACATTAAAAACTACATTAAGTAAATATATTTATTTAAAAGTATCTTACACTATTTTACGAGCTACTAAGTATAATAGCCCTACGAAATATGTATGTTAAAAAAGTATTGAAATGTTTTTTTATATTTATTTATCTGCTGATTAAGGCGCGGGGAGGAGGTACAAATCCAGTTCCGTCGCGGGCCCTCGGAATCCTCTCTGCGGCCAGTCGTCGCTCATAGAGATTCGGTGTAAATTACACTAATTTCTTGCACACATAAGATCAAAATTCAGTTTAAGTGCAGTACTGAAGTAACTGACACGAATTAAATGTCCGGGATAACGGAGATGAGATAAACAGAGAAGTGATCTCTGTCTATTGCAGTCTTTAGGGGCAGGAAATAGTTCAGTCGACTTAGGCCGCGCAAGATCTCTGGATTCGTTTAATTTTATTCATAGGGGCTTCGAAAAGAATAATGGATATAAAATGCATTCCTATTAGCCATTTCACATTCCTTAGAAGTGTTTTGTTTGAAGGAAAATTTCATTTGTACAGTCTTTTCACGTATAATACTGGACAAAACATTGAACACGCCGGTATAGGAACGTGCGATCTCCCTGACCGCTGTGATATTTTGTTACATTGGTTATTGGGTCGACTTTGCTCATGATCATTCTCGCTGAAAATATAAGCGTTTCATTCCGATAAGTCTCATTTAGTGATGATAGATACATAAACACATAATTTATGTTATTTATTTTATTGTAATGCGTGTTTGTTCTGGAAAAGTAAGTTAATGTTGAAATGTATAAATGTAGGAAACGTGCGGAAAATGAGGCCAAGGCTGTTTCTGGACCACATTTGTAATTCTGATTCTTCTTTACCAACTTTCCGTTTTGTGTTGTATTTTTGTTTTCTAGAATGCTCACTTCAGACCCATTCAATTACATAAATAGTATTTTACTAAATATATGTAATTTAATTTCATTAAAGAATTTTGTTCTCTTGTACATGTAAACATTATCGCATCCATAAAATAAAGAAAACAAAAAAATATCAGTTATAAAATGCGATTAAATTTCTGTAAAATATGACGCACCTAAAGTAGGAATTGGTTCCATTTCAATGAAAATAAATTTCTAATAAAATAATTTTGACACCAAATCTATGATATTTCAATTTCAATACAACGTTTCTTATTTTTCCGAACCCCCAAGGGCACAAATCGAATTTGACGTTTACGTCCTTGATTTAAACATTTGACTTTCGTAGTGACGTTCTTGTCCCAAGGTTTCCCGCGAGGTAGCAGCACAAGCCGTGCGTTGCAAGATGGCACCTACAGCACTAGAGTGCGTCGTCCTACGACTCGGTTGAAAGCTTGTCATGTAGTGAAAGCGATGGAGGTTCACCTCCTCGAGACATGGATGATCCGGGACAACATCCATGTATCCGTGTGCGTCGCCGAAATGTTCGCATGGTCAACGAGCACAAGGATAAGATTCGCGAGCTGTTTGCCGTCCGTCTGAGCAGGAAAACATCCCCACAGCGACATCGCGCCCCGCAGCAGCTGCACCAAGATGTGTCAAAATCGTCGTTTGTCTACCTCAACGTGGAGCCTGACAAGTCCGCTGTTTCGAGCGTATGCCTCTCCGAGATCACTCCACGCTTGCAGGTGAGTCTAGTGTCATGTTCTCTTTTCTCTCACGTCACGCTACCCCTGGGGTGGGGGAGCAGCTGCGACTGTCGCCTGTCAGCCGGGCACCGCCTCGCTTCTTCGGTCCCGCGCCGCGTGCCATATGACGCGTTACATAAACACAGTCTTGTCGTCGAAGGGGACCGTTGCTGGAGTGCGAAACCACCAGCTGTTTTAGAGCGGCTGAGAGATGGCGCTTGCCGGGGTGGAAGAGTGGGTATGTGGACGAATAGCTGGGTCGTCGGCCCAAAGCCGAGCCCGGGACCCCTGCGCAGACAGGCCGGGCTCGGGCGACACCTGTTGCAACGCCCAATGCACCCGCGCTGCACGCCCACGCAGCCTTGGAACTTGGGGCAGTCGTGCTAGCAAGTCATATTCCACGACACAGAACCTTTGTGTTTGATTTTCACTCTGGTTAGAATGACACGTGGGTGAAGAAGTTGAATAAGGGCTACAAAGGTTCGGGCATTTCATTACATTATATTTCATGACGTCCCAAGAAACTTATATATATATATAAATTTTTTTTTACTTCCAACCGTCATTATTTTACAAGATATTTTTATGGTTTATTGATAGAGTAAGCTATCAAGAATTTAGTTTTCGAGGGTCATGTGGGTGCAATACGTAAGATAAACAAAAAGCTTATCATTATTACTTCTGAGTGGCTGGTTAATACGTGGTAAACATTTTGAAATTAATATCTATTATATAAATGAAAACTCATGCTTATTACATTGGAACAAACTACACCACCAACCCTTGAAGGGTCTCGAGAACCCTTTCGTCCACCCCCGAAAATTTTTTGAAAGTATTTGTGATGAAAGAAACAGTTTACTTCTCCACGCACGTCATTTCATGTGTACATTATATTGAATTTTGCTATTAAAGCTAATTTCTTAATTTGATCCATTGAATCATGTTTCATTGCCGTCCGGGACGCATCGATGGGGTGGACGAACGGGACCGAACACCCCACCCCGTCTCCAAGAGGCTAGAAAGTACTATATAATTGTAAAATAAATGTATATAAGAAGTTAACGCATGTTTGCAAATTAAGTACACGTTAAATATAACTATGAATACAATTTAAAGTTAATTTATGCATACTAACTGTATAGTTTATTTATGTAATTTTAGAGTATGTGTTCTCATGAACCGTCATCACTCGTGACCCTCCCCAGAGGTGATTCCTAGGTGCGCTTCTGATTACTACTCATTGCATTTCGAATACCTTCTCAACACGTATAACATGAATAGTGTTAAATTACTTGTATAGTACAAATTGTATTTAGCTAGTAAAAAAAGTTACGTGTTTGCGAATTTATACGTGCGGGCACCAAGTCTTCTATTTTGGCTGATGAGGGCATCAAGAATACGTAGGACGAGACTTTACGTCTGAATGTATATGTTGAGACACCTGGGTTGACATTCATTTGCCTAACAGTTGTTCGCAGCTGATATGTGAATGCTTAGCCCGTGTGCAATATCAGAACGACCTCTTGGTTCACCTCGTAAATTATGTTGGGGACCCTTGTCCTTGCTTCGTGCACAACTTTCACTTGTTTCCAAAAGTTGCGTTCAACGTCATCTACCATTCACATTAGCCATGGCAATATTCATTCACGAACGACCTTGCAAGTAATTCATTGTGGTTCTCACCTGACCTTGTACGAACTTAAAAACATTATTCTTGATATGGAAACACAATAGATAATCAATTATCGGAACTTATTCAGCTATTTTTGATCACAAAACAATAAAAAATTGACAATTGAATTAGTTAGTAAAAATTGAAATGAAAGACTACATAAAAAATTTGTTGTTCAAGCTATTCGCCGGTACTTTCCTTAGCATACATCAGTGTCGGAGCATTTCTTTCCTGACAGGACATGAGGGATCAGTTTCAAACAACATCCCTCACCCTTTTTTAAAGGAATGGGCAAAGCATAACTAATCATTATGATCATTTATGTCAGAAGTGGATATATAAGAGCATTTAAATGTTATATTATATCCTTAGTTGTTGTTTACGAATAACTCAACTGCTCATATTTCTTCATTTTATAATTCCATGACGCAATTTGTAAGTATTGAAGACCTAACGATATTTAGAAGTCTTGTATCAAACTTGAAGTTTTTCAATCCTATTTATTTTTTACACAATGAAACTCTTTTACTTAAAATATGCCCGCATACTATATTGCGCTGTCATATTTAGGTAATAGAATTTGAGATATTTTGGATAGACAACAGGCTAAAATGTGACTGACGTCACACGTAAAATGTTTCATTATTTACCATTCCACTTTCGTAATTTCTACAGCGTTAACACCAATTTTTTTATTCATTTTGAATAGATTTTATTTCAGGACTCGCAATAAGTGAAGATCGCTCTTATTACCGCTTTAGTAACATACGTATCTACAAACTAAAGGGTTATCACATTACAATCAAGGACAATTTAAAAGTGAAAACTAGATTTACCATTAAAAAAACTAAAAATGTTAATAATTTTAATAACCTTTTGGCCATGAAACTAGGGCAGATTTTCGTTAGCCAAAAGCGCTCTACATCTCAGATAACATTGATATGGCAATGATATTATCTTTATTTGCCAATAATTATAATTTTTATACTTAAATTTTTCTTATCTTTCGAAACATTGTTGGATTTTCATCAATCCTGAGACATTGTAGTTTTTGACATTATACTATTTTTTAAATGTGATTTACAAGGATTAAGCCTATTTTATTAAAATCCCATTTCATTTCAATTTTATAAAATACGTCTTATAATTTTTTAGCGAAATGTTATAACACTGATTTTTGAAATTACGTAAATTTTAATTTATTTCGTAAACTTTTAATTTTAAAATAATAATTAAAAACAGGTCGATGAATTTTGTCCAAAGAAGTTACCGTACAAACGTTAATTCTACTTCGTCAAAAATCTCGTACAGAGAAAAAGTTAAAAAACTAAGGATTATATTTAAGAAAGAAAGAAATAATTGGATTAATCTATAAAGATAACAGTGATTAATTAAACTGACCTGAAAATAATTGATTAAATAGTTATTTAATTAACCTATGTACTTACGGGATTTTCTAAATCATATAGGTCGCAGTGTAAAACATCTTTACACCCTTTTTGGAAACTGATCTTATCAGGGATTATCTTAATTTGATCATCTCATCATGCTACCTCAGGAATAGTTCATGGAGTGCTTCAATATATCGGTCAGAAGTGGGTCCCGGATTACTGCGGTAACAAGTTGATTACAAGCATTTTTCTCTTCTACGGAGAAAATAGTGAAAATGATTTGATGTAAGACGTTCACAATTTTCTTCCACTTGGTTATGAAAGATGTTGCATTTACAGAATAAACAAAAATATTATTGTATAAAAAGTAAATATATAATAAATTATAAGAAAGTGCTTAATTTGCTAAAGATTCTAATGTGTTTTTTAATAAAACATAGCTATCTTGTTCGGCATATATCCTGCAATGATATTTCTAGCACAACTAAGCGATTTGCCTACAATAAGCAGACTGGGGTTTAAGTTAATTTTGACCGTTTGACCACATTCATTCCGCAGTAAATTGGCTTCGTTATTTCGGAAAACGTGGAGAGCACAGCATCATGTTATCAAGAAGTTAACCAACAAATGTGCAAATACTGCCCTTACGTTTTGGGGCAAGCCGATCTAAACTTCACCTTCCCCCCCCCCTCCCTTGCGTGTGAAATCTTCACAAAATTTGACCGAACCTTGGGCCCGTATGCACCCGCAAAATGTTCATCTGCTTCCACCAGCTTCATTTAACTCGTATAGTGAAACATGTCATCGAAAATAGGTGTCATTCACAAATTGCGTTCCTCAGCGTGGACGAGGGGTCCAAAAAGTATGACGAAGTATGACGTGAATTATGTATGTGATATTGACACTGTTCATGTTTATGATCATGAAGACAAACAATACAAACGTATTATTTCAGAAATGTTACAAATCAAATATACTAAACACACATTGAATTTACAAACTGACACAGTTAGGTTATCCAAAATTTATAACACTTTGTTTTGATTTCCTGCTTTAATGTTGTTGTTTTTTTTCATTTTATAAATTTTTCTACAGAATTGTTTTATTTGTATATGAAATTAACTTGCTTTTTTTGTTACCAAGATAAAATTAACACATTTGTTTACACTACATTCACCTGACAATGACAGTAATCCACTGTTCAAACGTTGTGGTATTTTATAAAACTTGTCTTACAAGACCTAAATAAATATTTCAATAAAATTATGTGTGTGACAATTTCTCGACTAATTAAGTACTAGAAATTATAATTGGAACGAGCTAAAACTGCTTGAAGCTGTCTCATAAACTCCTCCCAAAATCCTTAATTGATGGAATAGTCTCTTGCTTGTTTCCGGAGAGTAACTCCCTCTCGTGGTAACGCAGTTGGCAACTGCTTATTTGACAATAAAGTTTATTTATATGTTTATAGAATTCAGATGGACTGATGATCATTCTAACGCGCTTCAATATGCTGCCGAATATCTCTATAATGATATTTCCTATAACGACAAGCTCGTTATAACTTCAAAAATAACGAGTTCCGGGATGTTAACGAAATTTCATCGTATGGGACCGGAATATTCAACGTAGAGAAACTTCTCCTTCACGGTATTCAACTCTCGCTGTACCGACATATTTTTGGATCTACGAAATATTTTTTTCTTTTTCTTCTGATGGACATACTGGCGTATCATTTGAAATAATTGATTTTATTAATTTTAAACTTCTTAACATAATTAATTTGAATAATTACTGTTATGTATTAAAAAAAATAGAAATCAACTTCCTAGAGACTTAATGGTGTGGATTGTTTATTCTTACGTACGATTCAAGAGTAGCAATAAGCAACTAATCCTATTGTCTACGAGATAACCAAAATAC
Source organism: Laupala kohalensis (assembly GCA_002313205.1). Classification (NCBI taxonomy): domain Eukaryota; kingdom Metazoa; phylum Arthropoda; class Insecta; order Orthoptera; family Trigonidiidae; genus Laupala; species Laupala kohalensis. Next base: position 56,276 of record NNCF01127755.1, on the reverse strand, counting down.
ACACTTCGGTTGATTTCTAAACCCTTACGACATCGCTCTACAACATTTTATTATTAACGTTCACCATTACATTTAGCATTTTTATCTGACTGTTACAGGTTTTATTTGAAGTATTTTTCAGTATTTAACTGATACTGACCATTTTTCAATCATTTATAATATCATATTATGATACCTGTGTCTTTTTTTTCATTGTTTTTGTTTTTTGTTTGTACTATGAAACTGTGAGTCATGTAGTCAGGATTCATGTTTACTGACACCTGAAAAAATCGAAACGTATTTGAAAAATACTTGAAATAAAGTGTTAGTGTAACATCACACCTCAAACCCTGATGCGATGTTATTTTTTCTTTGGTAGAAGCGGGATCCACATAAATACCAAAATCCCTATGGTAGTTTTTGTCGCTGCCACCAGCCCAGTTTCTCAGGCAATCAAACACACGTGTAATAACAATAAATAATGATTTATTACAAATTAACTAGAAATCTGAATTTACAACAGAGACAAACTCCCAAATCATTAATACATCTAATAATCTGTTATTACACAAATAATGCTGAGAGCATTGTTTACACTTGGTTAAATATAGTTGAAGACAACTAAATTGTAAAATCCCTCAGGATATCTGATCCTTCGAAAATATAAGTTGTTTTCCCTAACAACTAACTGATACTAGTTACGACCCTCGCACCTAGTAATGAGTTCATTAAGACTACCGCAGCAGCCTAACCTACTTAGTTCAGTCACATATCCGTGCTGACGGATCTCTACGTTCCTTTGTAAAGAATCTTCGAGGAGCTTCACTCCTCCCAATATATACTGTACCAGACGTCACGTGATTAGCAGATAACCTCGCCTTCGCCACCACCGTGCAAGCACTCTTTTTGTGTCACCCCTTTGGCTTCTAGGAATGCAGAGGTTGCGCCGTAGAGGACAAACCGCCATGAGCGTCACCTAGGCGCTTCGCAAACACCCTTTTCGTACTTCATTCATTTCTTCGTAGAATTCGTCTTTAATTTAGGTACACCTAAATTCCAGTGGGTCAACGTCGCCGGCTGCATTCTTCGAATACACTTGTGCGTACTTTCCTTAAAAATGAAAGGTGTTCGTTCGAACAATACCTCCACACGGAAAAGTTCGTCGCACGTCCGTCTTAGCGCTGACCGGACACTTATTGTAATATTCTTAAAATCATTCGGCTTGGAAAATACATAGAACTATTAATATTTCACAAGTTGATGGCATGTCCTGGCGCCGACGTTATAGTACGTAAAAGGTTGTCAGATAAAGAACTCCACAATATCAGAAGATTAATTAAAAAAATTAATTGTTCTTCATTATCTTCATTAATATTCAAAATGTTACGATGGTTGTATTTTTATATGTACTCTTAGTACGGTTCTATACGTAAACTCTGTTGCTCCTTCCCGACCAGGGTTTTTCCGGTTCTTCGCTTTCCTAGAATATAGTGTCTTCTTGTTCTTCACGTGGTCATTGTCCTTCATGCTTCTAGCAATAAACTATTTATATATTTTATCCATTCTGAAACAATGCGCGTATCTCTGTGTAACTGCTCCCTATTCTTAAACGCCTGCGAAGTTCGAGCTCAGACCTTGTCGCGTCGCGTTGGGGGAACCGCTGTGCGCTCGAGCGGCAAACGTTGAGCCGCGGTGTCAATGTCAACGATAACAGCTGCACCGGCGATGAGGTGTAGCGATAGCAGCGCTGACAATGGTGGAGGTATTATGCCGGCACTTCACTTGGCGTTGCTTATTTGTGTATTTTCTATATTTGCCCAAACACGACCAAGTGTAGAGGAGCTATTTGTCTATATTTGCTCTGTTGTGGCAAATACGCTAATACGCGAACTCCCGTATCCGTCCTCTTGTCGGTTTGTAGTCGGACATCAAAGGACTCAAATAAAGCAAATATTTGCGTGAACCGTCCACACTTAGTTTGCCGATTTCGCTCATTAAAGCGCGCGTGATCGAGATTTGTTGATATTCTGTTTCTTTAGCCTGTATTTCGACTTTTTTTGTTCTATATATTTTTTAAATATGAACTGGAATATTTCTAGGGACTGGAATAACGAAACAGTATTAAGATTTCTTGAATTATATCAAATACATCCCGTCCATTATTGGTGTAAGAAAACATATTTGGCATTACTGAGTTATTTGCTTGTTCGGTCCATGTGAGGGTGACATGTTTGTGATATTTGTGAATACGTCAAATATTTCGCTAAATACAGCGAATATGCTTCATAAATACCGCAAGCCTCGTGAACTGAAGGAGAAGGCGGCAACCGTAGGGGCGCACAACTCTAAAGCGAAACTCTTGACTTCAAAGAAAATTAAGTGGCAAATACGTTTTAGGTATAAACAAACTTTTACCTGTTTGTTTTAAGAAGGATTTTGATTGTTCACTTATTTTTGGGGAGGATGTTGGCATACTTTCCACCACAGTGCACAACTGGGAACTGTTTTGTGTTGATTGGCGATGATATACGTTCAGTAGGGACATTGTTTCTTCCGGTGTGTTAAAAAGTACCTAATTTTCGAAATGTTTCCAACAGAACTGGCTGTAGACTGTGCACTCGGAAACAATTTCGATTGAAAAAAGCTAATTATAGTCTAAAGTATTATAATCTAATGTGTAAAGATGTTTGTGTATTCGAATGTTTATCTGGTATGCAGATCTGCACCATCTGAATGATATTTATTAAACTTCATGAAACTGTTTAGAACTGCCAGAACGCTATTTTGAAACTTTTACTCGTCAATCATGAACGAAAATTCGTGTATGCTATATGTCGATAATATCTGTTTCTTGTGCAACGTGTCGCCTAGCTTGGCGGTCTGTTGCTTTGGTAATATCTTCATCAAATTTTATGCAGTTGTATGAAACGGTCGGGACGAAACCAATTCATACTCCCGGGCGACGATGGGTGAGTTGTTCTAGCAAATAAATACTGATGACGCATAGGGTGCCGGAACAACTAAGGGCGGCATTGGTTTTAATCTACAACAGAGAAGAATTGTTTTGTCGAGTTCCCATTTTATCTTATTTAATTTATTTATGTCATGTCTTACAGCGATCTTTCGGCCATGAGGTTCTTCCACCTAACCGTGACTAGGGTGAGGGTATTGGGAAGGAGAGATGTTGGGTTGTCGGGAAACTGTGGTACCAAACTGGAGTAGTTGAGGAAGCCCCTGTTGAAAACCTGACCTTGTTTCGTAAAGTGAAGACGTTACACTTAGAGACCACTGCTGTCTTTCATTTGATTTTTAAATAGTAAGGTTCATGTAAAAAGTTCAATGAACCATTACTGACTTCCAGCGGATGGAATACTCGTATCTCTCCACACATTTCGTTAAGACGCACATGTACATTGTGTAACGTGCTTGGCAGTTTGGTACAGTTGATTCAATTCTATAGGGGATATTGCAGACACGCGTGGCTTAGTGCTACACAAAAACATTCGAGGGTTTGTATAGGCGTTTTTACTCATTCCCATTGGATCTGCCATTCGACCTAGAGACGTTTTATTTTTACGGCTGGTTTGCTCGTAACACGCGGTGATTCTTTGCGCTTTCTACTCTTTATCGGTTTGCCGATATTTCCCGCTTTGCCCAATTCAAAAGTTTATTTACCTAAAAATTTTGTTTCCTAGTTACTGAACTACGAATTAGCCTTTTAAAACAATTCTCGAACTGTTGTTGTATTGGGAAGGCAAACATTGGTGGTTTATCGGAAACCATTACGTACCCTATGGTAATTTTTCCTGTACTGTCCGATAAACGATGAAGAAACGAATATTTGTTTTTTTTTTTTAAAATTTGTGTTGTATTAGCAATGGAAGAAAATTAATTTAGTTTTCATGGTTTTAAATATTATTTTAACTTTCTTTGAGTTTTCAAATCTTGCAAATCAAGTATGGGTAGCCATCAGAATAACCTGAATATTGCTTACACTTGTAGCTCTGCTAATAACACTGTATTATGTTCAAATGATTAAGTTTTTTGAAACATTTTTCTCAAAAGTAGAAGAAGTATTGTCTTCTTTAGAGTAAAATTGTATAGAAACAATAATGTGAATCATAGAAGTGCGAAAGAAATTTTTCTATCTCACTAGTTACATTTCCTTGCTATACTAAAAATATATTGTAATTGATATTTCGTTGTATAATTAATTCTGAGTTACGATTCAACTTTCTTCCTGGAATATATTTTCTATGCACCTATCCCACTCATCATTGCTCACATTTCTTTCGTCGTTTTTCTTTAAATATATATTTTAGTTTTAGTTGCTCGTTGTGACATATACATCACTCCAAGCAATCAAACTATTTCGCGAATGCGCAATTTAATAATTGTAATCATGAATGTGTCAAATAATAAGTGTAATTGTTAATCAAAATTAAAACTGTTCTATATACCGTCAATTTGAAGCATTTTGTGAATGAAGGTGGTAAATGGTATTTCAGCGATCATTGAGTTAATGTGTATTCATCCACACTTTCTCTGACTGTCTCATCACATTATCTTATAGGTACACCGAGCTTTATCATAGACAGTCAAAAACAACAACACACAGCTCATATTCACATTAAACATCCATCTTATCTTTATTTCGTCATTATGGAAACATTAGGGTTGACATTGAATTGACTACGTTTCGAGGCTCTAGATTGATTGGTGACTATGTAGTGCAATTGACTGTATGAAATGGTTTTTATGTATTATATATGACATGTGAATTTGATATTCACGATGTATAAAGTGTAAATAATGTGAGTGAGAATGAATCCTGACAGACCTGAAGAGGAGGCCAGAAACCTAGAGCCACGAAACGTAGTCAATTCAATGTCAACCTAATGTTTCCATAATGAGGAAATAAAGATAAGATGGATGTTTAATGTGGATCTGAGTTGTGTGTTTTTTGACTATGATAAGGCACGGTGTACCTATAAGATAATCATTGAGTTAGTTGAATGGATAAAGACTGTAAATTGTTAAAAATGGTATACCATTTTTACCTTTTTTTTTTGCTACGACCCTATATTTAGAAATAAAAAACTGTTTATTTATAAAATATTAAAATCAAGAAACTCAATAAATAATGTTTAAAGAGTGTTTTCTTTCAGACTTGAAAATTATTAAATTTTAATTTCTTCTCTGGAAAAACAAAAACAAATACAGCGTAGAAACATTTCAAGCTCATTTATGTGAGGACTTAAAATGATACTTGACGCCTTCATCCACTCAAGTCTTCGTTACATTATTCGAGTAGTTGATTTTCGCCATCGTGCAACTGGCTCTCGGAGTTCGTCATGGCGAAGTATTGTGAAGGGTTTGGTGACTATCGATTGCAGCTCGGAGGTGGGGGGGTTGGTGCTAGAGGATTGAGAATTAAGTGGTCGGGACGTTTCGTTGGTTAGTGGTGGTCACGTGGAGTTGGGAAATGACAATCAGAGCGGGTAGACATTTAATGATAGAGAGGACAATAGCAACAAGGGTGGTCTATTTGTAGCGATGGATTTTTGTATAATGGATTATTATAGTTAAAGTTGGAATTGTAAAACAGTTCAAAATGAGAACCTGAAAAGACGAAATGACATGAAATTCCAATTGACCGATGAGGTTCAGTAAGTGATTTTTCATGAAGACTAACAAAAACTTGTTCTGTGTTAAATTGACAAGATGTTATTCTTTTATTTATTGAGCGCCAGATATTAGCCGACAACCGTGGCATAGTGGTAGTGTCTTCGTTCCTAACGCAGTGCTCTTCTGATCGACCGAAGTGGGTGAGTTTTTCAGCTGAGGTTTTCCTAGACCTACTCTAGACCAATGTCGGTTTGATCCTCTGATAACCCAACATTGTTCCTTCCTAATTCCTTCTCCCAAATCAAGTGACTAAGCGGTAAATGACGTGAACCTTTCCATGTCATAAAATAAGAATTGAAGTGAAGAATTATATTGTAATGTACGACCTTATTTGAACGATCACAATATTTATAATGATATGAATTGTAATTATTATAATTACTGTAACCATATTGTTAATACTGTAGAACTATAATTATTGAGTAAAACGATAAAATTAAATTAAATGCAATTATTGTAAGTTACAATTTAATTATTTATCTAGATTATATAATTGTAGAATAAAATAAAATAGTATTTAGCTTAATGTTTATAGTTAACATATATTTTTGTATTACATTTCAATATTATATACGACCATTGACAGACAAAAAATTGTTGTTGTTTTTTGTTCACACAACGTCATGTTTTGGTTAATTAATGCTCGTATGGAATATTTAACAACGTAGCTTTATCACCGGCATTTCTTATCTCAACTCCTGCGTAAAAACTCATAAGGGGAATTTGTTTGTCGATCCAATTTCCATAATTTTCGTAATTCGCTCGGTGGCTGCTGTTGGTTTCGCACCGCGGAGTGTCTCGTGGCTGTGGCGGTGGAGGACTTTCACTGTCGACCCTGGCGTCCGCCCACGCCCCACCGCCGTCGCCACCTTCTCTGCTGACGCCGACGCCTCTGCGAGGGGCGACCCACCCGCTTCAGCGATTGCGTCACCCGAGGGTGGAAGAAAATGACGACGCAGCGAAATCCTTCGGGAGCTCTCGGAATTTACGACGTTTAAAGGTAGAGCAGTTGACTGCGTGGTTTCATTACTACAAGTGAATACCGATAATTCGCCGCCACTGTTGTTTTTGTTTATTACTTTGAATGAATTCTTATTTTTAGAGTTATTGGTTGGAAGAAATATGTTTCATTTGGTTCTGTAGGAATGATGTGTCTCAGCAGATTCTTCATTTTAAATGTATTTTGATTTATTCTAATTTCGTAATATTATTTAATTCGGAGATTTGCTTGTTTTCCTTTGTTCTTTTACAATGACAACATTTTTTCCCCATCAAATTCTGTATCAGAACAATTTGATAATTTTAGATATTATATTTTCCCCTCCAGTTTGAGCTACCCTAATGTTATCCTCTCTTTTTTGTTGGTGATTTGTTCAGTTTCTTGTAGTTACAGTAATTTTCTCTCCGAAAATAATTTATCTGTGCTGATTATTCTTTTTTCATAGTCTGAGTTTAGAGATGTTACGCGTAAAGTAAGTAAAGGCAATATACTTTCGTATTAATTTTAATAAAAAATTATTGAACCCAATCGTTCCATTTCATATTGATATCATTTGAATAATTTTGTGTGAATATAAAATGTTCTAAGTCGCTCGGAGACGAGTAAAGATCTTCTCTGCTGAAGCAAGAACCATTTCATCATTTCTATCGAAGTCCTAAAAAACTGAAGAAAATAAACTGATGTCCGGACGGAGTTCCTTAGAATGTAAACAATCCTGCGCAGCTCGTGTACGTATTTAGTTATGACTATTTAAAAATAACAATTATCAATAAAAACTTATAATAAAATACTTTCAAAATAAATACGTGATAATGTGGTTGCTGAGCGTTTAGAAGCCGCGAGGCAATATGAAATGAATTAAATATGACTCACACGTATTACTGTGAATGTTTTCAGTAAAATCAATTTATCCTGGACGCTATGTAAACAATGATACATTAAAGAAGAACATACTTTTAACCTTGATCCTTTAATGTAAATGGTGTTTGCAACGATCGGAATATTATACTTATTTCCAGTGTTGACTGATTTAATGAATGGTGGAATGTGTAAATGATAAGGGATTGTGGTATAAAATTTATTATGGCATGAGTTAATGGTAGCATACCTGTCTCTCTCAAGATGGCTCGTAAAATATACACTCATTGGTACCTGTACACTGAGGAAACACAATGTATGTTAGAACCCTAGGTTTGGATATGAGATCCAAATCCAAAGCAAGGAAAGGGTTTATCCAAACCTTTGGATATGACATCAGCATTATAGTTCGGATATTATAAGGTTGGGATGTCACATGTAAGGTTAGAGTCTCATCCAAAAATTGGGATGTCACGCCCAAAGAGTTGGAGAAATTCTTTTCTTCCTTTGGATTTGGATCTTACATCGAAACCGGTTCTTTCAGTATATGTTGAGCATTGAGAAGAATATTACTCAAATATTCATTGCCCTGAGTAGGAACCAGGCTATCTTACTTCTGACAGGGTTCAGGCCACGAGTCTCCCCATTACCTAATCTATTCCTAATATAACCATGCATTTGGGCGCGAGAATTGGGAAGGAGATGTGTTGTGTTAGTGGGGAACGAGGTACAGAACCAACAAAGTTATAGTTATGCGTCAGGAAACCCCCGACGGAAAACCTTTCCCAGATCGACCAAGCGGTGTCGAACCCTCGCTCTCCCTCTTAGCAATACGTTGGGAGAGAAGATATGTGCTCAAAGGGTATTATACGATTCACAAATAGTGTGTGTAATAGAAAAAAAATGTAATAAGGGATGACAATTTTGTTTTTCTCTTTCTCTCTCATAACTGACTTGTTCGAAAGTATCCTAATGTTTCAAAAAGAGGAAATGTATTTTTTTTGTGGTGTGAATGCTAAATTCCAAGTTTCAACCAGAAATTATTGGATTTATCGTATTAAAACGATTGAACTCTTTTTAACTTTTCACTCAATGTCACTTATTAGCTGTGTTACCATTTATCGTAAAATTGAAGAGTTAACGTACTCGACATATTCTTAATGGATTGCTTTTTATATTTAGATTCTTGACAAATTATCTTTATTCCTAAATAATCCTTTTGTTGTAATTGATGAAGGAAATATATATTATTTGTTATTTTAATTATCAATTTATGTGTGTTGAGAAAATTTACTAATTTTACACTCTTTTCATGACTTTTGGGTTTGAATAATTTACTGCCGGAGTAGTTACAAATTGCGTTTGACCACGTGGAGAACAATAAACTATTTTTTGCCTCTCCGGAAGCAAGCAAGGGACTATCATACCAATTCCGAAAAGCAAAGGGAGCGGCAGATTCAATATTTCTGCCCCCCCCCCTCACTCAGAGCAAAATCAGGATTCGCCTAAAAAGAAGAAATAAAGTTAGCTTGTTGTTATATGTAGAAATATAACGGTATTTTATTTTCAATAAAGTATTAAAATACTTTGTTGAGAACGGTTATTCAACAAATCCATACCGTTAGCAAGTAATCTCAAAATACATCGTATTAACATCACTCGAAATTCGAGATTAATAATAACAATAGTAATAACGGCACTGCTGCCCTTAGGCGAGAACCTAGTGAGTGTATTTATGAGTACTACCTTGCAGGAAAATCGAGTCTAGGATAGGTGCTTAAGAGATAATTTACACTACTGTTAATCATGTTACGTCGAATGAAAATGGGAGACGGGACCGGGATTCGAACCCGGGACCGGGATTCGAACCCGGGACCTTGAGCTCTACGCGCTCATGCGCTTACCAACTGCGCCACCCCGTTCGCCTCTCGGTCCCGTTTCCCATTTTCATTCGACGTAACATGATTAATCTGTTACCTGGCGGTGAGGTTCACCGTAATCTAAGAGATTTCTATGTTACACTACTGTGCCAAGGGTGAGTACAGATAAAAATAACTTATTTTGAATAAAAATTGAGAATAACAGCATGAATAAAATAATTTTATTTCAATAATATTATTTTAATCAGTAATCAAAGTACTAAAGTAATAGCGTGATAAAGTATTTAATAAGGAGGAATTTATTATATTTGATTTTATATAATGTAACATAATTATAGAAACATATAATGCAAATAAATAATTCAAAACTTACGACCTTTTATAGACAAATAATTTTATGTTTTCGGTGAAGAACTCGCTACGTTTCGACTTGGATTTAAGTCGTCGTCAGTTAATTAGAATATATTGTCGTAGAGAATGTAACGGGACATTGAAATTCGTGTTAACGTCTTTTATTAAACTCTTATTATTAATCGCGGAGCACTTATATACTGCATTTGATTGAGGAAATAACGGCGGAAGGAAGAAGGGACTTCGTTTGCATTGTGTGGGTGTTATAAATATCATCGCTGGGGCTTCTCTTCAAAGGTAAAACTGCTCTGACCTTTAGTGGGAGCAGCATCGATTCGTGTCTCTGGGTGTGGGATCTGTCAACACGCAGGGTAGAATGATGATTAGTTGACTTTCAATTTAGAGTTGACTCTCTTTGTATGATTAAACAAATAGATATTATTGACTTATGAAAATAATAATAAAAATTTTAACTGTGTTGCAAAGTTTACGAACCAATTTGCATAATGAAATGTTTTATTCATTCTGTATATATTGATGTTCCTGCTTGTTGGTTCTCTGGAGGAGGACCGAATACATGACTTGTAAATTACTGTGTATGTAATGCTAGTGGAAAAACTGTGAACATTTAAAAAATGGTTTGGTGGGAGAGCTGGCTTTATGGACCACGTCGTGCCACAAGTAAATGTATTTATTCGTTAATTTACTTGTTCGTATCTTTCTTAAATCCACAGTTCGCTGTTTCAGATTTTTTTAATTCACTGTATTACTAATTAATTTAGTGGTACATTATCCACCTTCAAATACATGGAAGAAAATCCGTATTTTCATACGAAACAACTAAAACTGAAGTTTTGTTGTTTCGTGAATTGTTTTGTTGTTGAATAAACCCTTTTGTTTTTCATGTTAACGTATTATTTTAATTTGCATATTAATAATATTCTATACTACTAAATTGTTTTTTAACACGTATTTCTGAATTTTCTTCATTTTAATCGAAAACAAAAGTACTTTTGCTCTTTCTGTCAGCGGCAGTCAGATTGGGTGAGTTTTCGAAGGTTTTTGCCTGTAGACTAATGTAATTTTTTTCGTTACCTCTAGACTCCTCGACTACCTAATATCTCTCCTTCCAAATTCTTTCCGACTAATGACCTAGATCTGTAGAAGAGCAGACTTCATGCCTTGATTCTAGCGTCATAGAAAATTAAGACTGTGGGAAATTACATGACACTGCAGATGAGAAAAATTCTTGAAACGGTGACAGTTCATGAAAAGAAAAGAATGTGTTTTTAAAAATCTTGTTCATTTCAAGGCCCCTCGGAACTGCAGCTTATTCAAGCCAGCTATTTATGCAAGCCAGCAAATAAGAGATATGCTTCGTCTATACGAAGCTAAAGTTTTAATGGCAGAGAGAAAAAATGAAAGTGAATCCGAAAGTAAAACCGTGGAGGTGAAATTGTATGTTGAAGAAGTGAGACCCCGCGACCTGAAGTGACGAGAGCTTTTGAAATGTAATAGTGGGCGGAAATAACTTTCTCTGTTCTCCTAGGGAGTTGTATGAGCGTTTTAGGCGGTGGTATTTTCTCTTACGATACTTCTTAAGAACGACGCACTCTAGGCCACTTTTATTCGAAAACCTCACATACTCCAAAAAAAGCTTTAAAAATATATTAGAAATTAAACGTAAAAATTATTTTAAAATGAAAATATCCTTTGACTCAAATTTCATTATTTTTCTCTAAAATTTTATTATTTTGGAAAAATTAAAGTTGTTGCTAGAATATCACTAATTTTTTTTTAATTACCCGTTTTTCACTTTGTAATGCTCATTCATGAAAATTAGTGTGACATGAATTTTTCTTCATCATTCGAAAATCTATCATTTTTTACATTAGAGAGATTGGTAACTGTCAAAATTCATTTTTGCAAGTAAAATGACTATTCCTTTCCCTTAAATACTGTATTTAGCAGAGTCTCCGTATGCGTACTTGCCCCACTATTCTGATACTATGTGGCTTATCTAATGAAATGAGCAAAATCATTCGGTATGCCTTTTCATGTTTAGTTTAATTACCTTATGTAACCCGCATTTAGCGAATACTACGCAGGAACATTGTTAAATTTAAAAATCGAGCTTACCATGGAGCGAAGTTACTTACACATAACTATTTCAATAATTTGTTGATTGAGTGTTTTCATTAGTGTGTAATCAGTGAAGTTATCAAGTTTTTGGAACCCATGAAGTGTGTATTTTCTTCCACTGTATAAAATATCCTAAGATCAGCGCTGTCCAACTTATCTTAGCCCACGGGCTATTTTTTCAACACTTTCGATCGATCTGACCAGCACGGGCTGGAGTTTGGCAAAATGTTGCCCGACGAATAAAACTAATGTTTTTTAAATGTAATTGTAACGCGATATGTTGATTCTCATCAAATTTGTATTGTTTCAAATTGGAAAAATTAAATACTATTAAAAAAATAATGTTTAAAATTAGTATTGTTATAAAATGTTTTCATGTTGTAATGTATGATGCGGTGATTCCGAACACAAATTTTTTGTTTTCTCTTACTGTACATACCACGTGTCGCGCGCCGCTAGTTGGACCNAAAAAAAAAAAAAAAAAAAAAAAAAAAAAAAAAAAAAAAAAAAAAAAAAAAAAAAGAAGTGAAATGATTATTGCTCCCTTGATAGTATGTGATAATCTTTTATGATACTTAAAATTTACATTTTAAAAATATTTTATTCTAGTATCACTTACTTTTGGCGACGGTCAATGAAATATCGATAAATCAGTTGAACCTGTTGACGTTTCGATATCGTGTATTTTCCTGGTGACAATGCCAGGAGGTCAAGGTGTCCTCTTGGAATCCACGGGTTTCGCAGAGAGTAAGAGGTCTGGTATTTCTTGACCTTTTAACCTCTCGCAGAAACAACTCCCTCGATTCTTTTGACCCCCGGAATAAGCTTTATACTTTTTGGAATCCAGACTTAGTGTTGCCAAGTTGCTGGACTGGGGAGTGATTTATGAGTAAAAGTCTCTTGGCCTTACTAGAATTTAATCCCCGGTTTTCCAGTTAGCTGCTCAGTCAGTGTAGACTGTGTGAGAAAATAAAATCAGTTCTGCCTGAGGAAAAGTGTAATATGCTTATGGTGTAAGAGTTCATCGTAAAAGAGTCTGATAAATTATATAACTTTTTAAAGGGAAAATAAAAGCATTTATTGAGAAGTAATGACAGAATTATAATTAACCTTTGTCTGACAGAGAACAAAAAAAGAATGCTAATGAACATAAACGATATTACCATTGATTCTTTCTTCTAAACCTTTATCAACTGAAACCTCCTCTTCCAGAATTTCATCGGTGTATTATATCCGAAATGTTTTAGTTCTAATGTGAATTGCGTTTTCCTGTTCATGTGAATACATTTTAGCTCAACACTTCAAGCCTTACCTTCTCTCTCTTACCTCTTGTAAACACAATCGCTCATAAGTCATCAGCACTCAATCGCCACTTTCGTACGGCAAGATGCTCCGTCAAAATATTTTTAACTTTTTTTATATTTGTATCTGCGCGTTTAGCAATACTAACATGGAGTATACTGTTTATTCCACTTAATCCAGGATTTAATTTACAACAACAATTTATGAATTCACATCCTTTTTTTCGTCTTTCTGAAGTATGTATTTCATACATTTTTTTCACTCTTTTCACGTATCAAATTTTTTCTTACATTTCGACGTATTAAATGGTATTCATTGTTGTGTATGATATGTTGCTGTATGTTGATGCTGCATGTTCTTGAGGTCACCATGCGGTATGCATATCCGGATGGCGTCGTAGGTGATATAATGAATGAAATGATGTATGGAACCCTTTCGCAAAATTCTTCTTTTAACGATCGAAATTTGTTCAGCGTAATGACACGCATTCCTTTCTCCGAGTTGTTACGTCTTCTATTCAAAAATTTGTTTCATTTTTCATTTGTATGTGACATGTTCATTTGTATTTTATATCCCACTTCTTCGAGGGAACTTTTGAATACTGTGCTTCATACTTCTAGAGATTCGCGACGCATGATGGACTTGGTTTCATGCTTATTAAAACTTTTTGCTCGACTCTTTGAAAGAACTCTGACATCGTGCTGAGAGGCATCTCATAGCTATGTTCCGCCTTCGGTGTTGCATTCCTTACCTATTCTCGAGCCTTGCGGCATCCCATCTCTTTGAGTTGCTGCACTGCTATTTTTGTTCTTGTGTGTCATTTACTAGTTGAAAGTGTGCGTATAATTCAGTTAAAGTATGAAAATTATTTAGAGCGTTCAAGTGTAGCAATTTGCTGTCTTCTTTAAAAGTGATTTATCATTGATGATGGTGGAGCTTTGACTACAGAAGTGTATGTGATAAGGAAATATCATTATACGCAAATAAAAATTAATATCACGACGGCCCAAGAATTGTCTAAAAAGCAATTGTCATTTATAGCAAAGTGCAGAGTCGACAGAATTGTCGTATCAAATGGTAAAAATTAAAAATTTATTGACACGTGGTTCGCGTTAGAGACAAGTTTTCAATAATTTATGAGTCAGCAATAGTGGACACGTACGTTAGCGAAGTATATAATAATAGATTTATTAAAACTTCTATATTTTCACGAATCTTTCCATTCATGATCAATCCGTTCGCTAACCAGGTCATTCGAGGTCTCCAAAATGTTTCCAAATTAAGTGTATTAAGTAGAATAGCTTTTCATTCGCAACTCGAAGGCAGAGATGAAGAGTCCGATATGCCGGTTCTTTTACTATTTACTCGTAGTACGGGTAGACACGTCAGCGTGGCTCAGTGGGTAGAGCGCTGAGCTGATGGCTGGGATTCAAACCCCGGTGAGGTGGGGATTTTCATCATCCAGTCTGACTCCCAGGCCTACTCAGTCTGCTGTAAAATGAGTACCACGGTCTATCCTGGGGTCAAACCGGTCGGAGCGAGATACTGACCACATCTCCTCCTTCTAGCACCGAGGTCAAATAATTGCGGAGCTCTACTCTCCGCGAGCCCCATAGACCTTCGGGGCCTGTTGTGGGATAGTTTGACTTCAGGGGTAGACACGATGTCGAAATATGATGCTCGTTGACGATTGCTGGGAGATTCGTGTACGGACAATCGTTTTCTACACACTTGAGTTCTGTAAAATGAGACGAGAACGTCGTAGCGAATAGAACAACCGAATACAGTTTACTTCGTTCTTTTCCTAATACTCATGTTGGAATTACAAATGTAATTTCACTATCTTGCTCATTAAACATTTAAATACATCAATTTCTCATTTTGAAAAATTGCTGTTATTAGTCATCTCGTATTCATTCAAGCGAGCTTAGAAAGGTACCATGCTTGGATGTAAAAAATAAAATTATTTAAATCTCATTATGTCATGTACGATGAGCAAAACTGCCTTATGAACCTTTCTAGCACTTAAAGTGACATGCCATTAAGACGCCGAACCAAAACTAAACGGAATATTTTGTTATTTAATTTATTGGAAACCAACATGCTAGGAATGTAGGCTACATTTAAAACTATTTGAATGAGGATCAGTCTATATTGAACACACTATTTAGTATGTATGAGTCGGGTAGGAAGAGGCAAACAGTGACGACTCAGCTTGCCCTTTATACACTGAAACGAAGATACGGACAATCCAGATTTGTCAGGAGGGAGTACAAATTAATTCAAGAGGCAATGTAATAAAGAGAATTTGACTATGGGACCGAACCGAGCGATACTTTTAATAGGGAAGAGTGACTGGAGGGTTAAGAAACCCAGACAGCGGAACAGAATCGATTGACTCCGGATTAAATATTCATCTTCGACTAATTTGAATTCATGCAAATATCTCACGATTCGTCCGTTAACGAGATGTGTATAGAGCTTTTAAGTACTTGAAGATATTAATATTTAAATACTTGAAGTAATGATCACAAAGTAAGACCTCTGACCAGGTGAATGCAAATAAAAGAGATAATTTTTTATAAGCCCATGTTCATATAAATATCTATTGAAGCCGTTCGGTGGGATAAGGTTTATTTTAAAACATACTTTTTGATTATGTTAATCTTATGATTGCAAAACTCTATTCTTGAAACAAATTATTCATTGTTATAATGTTGAGCGAACGTACTCATGATTTTGGTGAATATCAGTAGTTTTGCAGCGGATGTGGTGTTACGGGATATTATTACTAATAAAAATACAATGATAATAAATCTAAGAAATATGTACATACGTGATGAATTGATATTAACTTTTTCCTAACCAGAGGCAAAACCATCACCACATACTGCCTGTGTTTACTCTAATGCATTTTTAAATCGAATTTTCTTTCCTGTATGCTAGCTTCATTCGTCTGTTTTTAAGAGTCATGTTTACAACGTATGAAAAGTAAAAGATTTTGATTATGATCTTAAACATACATCCTCTATCATCTTAAACATACAATAACAATACATCCTCCAGAATTATTTCCATAATCAACTACGGTGTAATGAAAATTGCGTGCTTGTTGAACTGTCTTATCATTATAAATGTTTTGACTACAAACAAATTTTTCTCTGAAATATACACAGAAACGCGCACTACCGATAAGTCATTCTGATTTCCGAGCTCGTGCTCCTACGTATTACGCGTTGCTTATGACAGTGCCGTACATACAGGGTTAAGCGAGCAAAAACTCCAGTGTCGTACCGCTTACAGTGCTTTAGAAGGTTTTTGCCCGCTTAGCCCCTTCATTTCGGTCTCTGTGACTGAGACCGCAATCCATAGTACTCAGTACATACATCGATGATTGTACCGGCCATTTTCTCATAATTTCGTTAATTTTACGTCATTTTTTAGATTGCTTCCTTTCCTCAAATTAGTGGACGAATACTATTTTTGTTTGAGCAATAAATTTATGCGTGTTTTTTCTTTGAACGTAATAGGAAAAATCACATGTATGCAAATTCTTGTGAATCCTATGTTCTTAATGTCTGTGAAAAGAATTTCACAATCATATAAGACCTACATCTTGTAGGAATTATTTATTAAAGTAAGGTACTTTTCTTTACTCTAGACGTTTTGAAATCAAGTGTTAATCGAATTTGTTTCTTATGTTAGAGTGTCACAACCATATTTTCTTGAATGTGAATGTCAAACAATGTGCGACTCGGTACACCTAGCACGACTCCTACAATATTAATCTGGCAAATGTTGCCAACGTTTAGGTCTTTTTTGTGTACGTTTAGTTTTGATTTCAAGCTTTGTAGACATCAGTTTGTCTCTTGATTTCTCATAACAGTTTCAAATTCAATAATAGTAAATACTTCTCATATTGTCGATTTTCAGGAACACAAACTTCACAACTGTTCTAGATCATTTTGTATACCAGTGGCTGATGAAGTTTCGAGCTTAGTGTTGACTGGCTTTCTTTTTCTCATCTATTCGTCAGTCAATCGATTAACTAGTTTGTCTGGCGTCAGCCAGTCTAGCTGACCAATGACGATTAATGTTCATTGCTAGCATCACTAACCGAATTTCAAAAAAATTACTTCATGTAAATGGTGACCCGGCTGGAAAAGTATCTCATTTCCCAGCCTAATTACTTTAAATAATTGATCTGTCGGAGCTGCTACTTGTTTTTTTAGCACTATCATCTTTCGCAAAGAATCTGGGTTCGATTCCCGGCTTGATTTCGCTTCACTCACCAGACAAAAGCCACAAGAAATTGCCTTTGAAGTTCAATATATAGCTTAAACGATATGACCGAGGAACGAAGAAGAATGCAATATTTCGACGCAAGTTTTTCAATACAAGTGTCATATCATTTATTCTCGATCATCAATTCTCATTTCCATATCAATTTCTCTTGGGATAGCGAAATAAAACCAAGGCGATGAGAATAATTTATTTTCTTTTACCTGAGAGTTGTTTCCAGTCCACATCGTGCATCTGTTCCCCGTTACGTGTTCTTGTCGATTCTGCTCCTTATTTTCTCGTAGATCTTAACGCACATAATCAACAATGACACTCGGACGAAACAAAACAATCAATCAAAGAAACAATTGAATACAACGCACCGCAACTGGAGTGGAGAGTGTCTTGACTCGCTGATAAACGCTCGTCACAATGAACTATTGTCCATGCAGTTTTTGCTTCGGTGTGCATGGAAGAGTCTCATTATATCTTGCGTAGTTTTCGTTTTTCCGCGACGACTGACTCGTCTCCACGGCGCCTCGTGTCCTGACCTCGACAAACCTCTCCCCTCCGACCGCTTCGTGCGGTATGCTTCAAGGCCGGCAAAGATGCTGTTCCGAGTTTTCTTAGAATAATCTAGATTTTTATCTCCGTCGTCACGGTATTGTAAATGTGTGATTAATTTTTATAGATAAACTAATTGCTCGCTAATGCATGTTCTCGATTGAGTTTCTGTTCAGTAGCCTGAACATCGGCTTTGTTAATGGAAACAAAACGTTGAGGGAACGGTGTGGAGTGGAGAGGTAATATGAATGGCCTTGTCACAAGTTGAATTCGCTGCTTAATCCCTCACTTATCGGAGGAATTCACGACGCATTGAGAATGCAATTATGTTCCATTAACTAGCGTTTGCAAACATTTCGTAAGGAACATAAATTCTCTGATTTTGTCCATTCTCTCTGAAATATGTGAAAATGTCACGCAAATTGCTGTGTTGTTTTCTTTGTCTTTCCAGCGCTCAACTTTCAAATTTTGTCGCTGATATTGTAATTTAGCAATGCGCTTAATATAAAAGATGTATCGTTCTACTCTGAACTTATTGTTCGTGTATATTACAACTAATGAGAAGATAAAAAATGAAGCTCGAATGTCTATTTTTCGTGAGTATATGAGAAAGTATGAGCGAAGTGACATTTTTTATTTCATTGTAAAGTCTAAGGTAACGTCTATTGATAAATAATTTAAGTATGATGCATTAATTGAGAGTATTTTCTTTTAAATCTTGAACCTGCTTCTGGGGTGACTCGAAAACATTTCCCGTGTTTTTTGTCTTTTTGTTTTTCAACTGGTAGTAGTTGTACGAAGTTACAACTGGTCGTAGTGGTATGAAGGTAGAAGATACGAGACAATTCTGTCCTTACACGACATTACACGAATTTTCCGTAGGAAAATTTATTCTTGTTATCTTTACCTTATTTTTTTATTATGATTCTAGCTTGACCCGAGTGAATAATACAGAACAAAATATTCCGAATGAAAACTATTAAGTTCTTCACTTCAATTTGAAGTGAACTGTCAAATTGCCAATAAAATTTTTGTTACAAAATACCTCTGAGGACTCGTCACAATGACTCTTCTCACTCACATCTGTATTACAGAGGCAACTGCACGTCCCATTATCGGTATTTGCCTGAAGTTCCATTATACATTTTTACAAATTGGAGTATCCTCAAGAACATTGTTACGACGTTGAAGAGTTTAATACATAGGGTTAATGTGTATTTGTTTATATATGTTCGGTATTGTCTTCCAATATAATAAGCCACTATGACTAGCATCCCCTCAGAGGCGAATTATGAAAATTCACAATTTATTTTAAACCAAATCATAAAAAGTACTCAGTTTAAGTGAAAAGTTGTTTCTTTTAAATGTCATTTTTGACAATTGGTTAAATATAGATGGGGATAAAAGGACATTTACAAAAAGTTACACTTTAGATATAATATATCGCAATGTAAACAATTATTTTCTAATATGCGTTAAAAGTATTAAATATAATTAAATGCGACAGATGGTAGTATTGTCGCTTCTCGCCAAGTCATCCCGAGTTCGATTCCCGATGGGGCCAGAAAATTTGTAGCTTTTCACATTAATGTCTCAGTTCATATAGCTGTGACTACTGAAAAGCCAACCTTCCTTCCTCTATCCACCTCCTGCTAGTATCAATAACTGGAACTATTACTAACCACTTCTACTAACCCCTCCACGTGGGCCAGTTGTTGGTAAACCCAGCTAACCCACCTACTAACAATGACCGACCACCCAACTCCTAACTCCTAACTCCTATCGCTCCACGTAGATAAGCTTCAACATTTCTCATCTACAAATACAACAATACGCTACATTTCCCATTTACAAATACAACAATACAACAATACAAAAAACTCAAATAATTATAAAGCTTGATTTCGAGCGGTTCCATTTATATCTCGTAGCACGAAATATAAAAATATCATTATTTGGTAATTTATAATAAAATATAATTGGCAACAGGAATAATTAAAAATTTCGACCGTATTGTAAATGACTATTGATTGGTGCCGAACTCGAGGTTTTTGGACGTGAATTTTCTTCCAAACTGTCCCAAAATAGCTTTTCTGTGGACTCAAATTTTTTATTAAAACGTTACTAAAACGAGTATATAATTTATTTACAAATATTTCTTATAAAATTTTTGCTCTAGTATCTTACAGAAAATTTGAAGAATGTACTCATATTTATATTTTAGTTTTTTTCGTGTTAAATAATTTGTTTGCGAAATTAGAAATTGCTATTTTTGGTTTCCGCTGTATAATTATGCTGTCATGTGAACGATGAGAAGTTAACGCTCATTTGAGGTGTTATGCCGACAGATCATTAAATCTTATAAACGTCTGGAATTCGCATCAATGGATATAATAATAGTAGCTGGTTATACCGATTTTGCGTTTTCAAACACATGTTACTGACCATTTAAGCAAATTGCACACCATTTAATATTTGGATGAAATACGTAACATCTTACCAGAAATGTTTAAAACTGTAATCTAAAACCTGTCTTAATTTTTGAAACATTTTAAAGGTCACCCCACTTTCTGAAATGTCTAATTTTTTGCTGTGTCTTGTTCCCGGTGTTAGTAAGGGAGAGTTCTCCATTTCCATCTGCTTCTTGGGCATTCAGATATAATGCTAGTGGCAGGCCATGCTGTTTATGAACGGAGGCTAGCAAGTTCATACTTTTGGCGTGCTCAGACACAGAGACCGAGCCGAAATCAGAGGATGCGTCTACAGGGTTAAGCGGGCAAAAGCTTAGTGTAAAGTATTGTAAGCGATACGACGCTTAGTCCCTGCACGTAATACCGTAAGCGACCCATAATACGTAAATGTAAGCGCTATATGAGGGGTTTCCAACTGGCGACTCGCGGGTCACTTGCAGCCCCCGCAAAGTAAACTTTTGCGGCCCGTGAAAGCTTTTGAGAAAACCAACATTTAAAAAAAATATGAAGTAAATATTTTATAGCTCCTTCAAAATATTATTTATTTTCATTGGACAAAATTGAACAACGAAGTTGATAAAGAATTAATAGTGGGTCATTATGCATCGCACAGCACCGTGCCCGCGGAACCTTTTGTTTTCAGTTAATTTGTTGTTCAGGTCATGTTCTCAATGCCGTTATTAATGTTGATTCAAGTAAAGCTAATTACCTTAATTGTCCTTCTATTGGTATTGTTTTGATAACTTTAATTTGAGTATGTCTTTAGGTTTATTTTTGTTCATTTCAATTTTTATATTAATTCAAATAAAATTACAATGTTAAGTATTCTTCATCAAAACTTTTTTTTTTTTCATAGAATGTTTAAAGTGCTATGCATATTATTTCATAATTGTTTTTCTTTTTCTAGCAAAATTTTATCAAAATTAACCTATTAATAAAGTACGATCTGCAATCATTCCCATAGTTTCCAATTTGGTCCTGAACTTTTTGGCAGCATAGGTCGACGATTCTCACTTATTATTCTTTTTAAATGAGTTTTTGTTAAAAATATCATTTATGCATAAAAGGTAGGCAAACTAATGAATATATCCAACAGGTTACATTTTTACGGAAAAGGAAATAAACTATTTAATCCGACAAGGAGCACAATAGAATTCATAACAGGACATGGTGACTTTTATGAAAAAATAGGGAAGAGAAGAAGAGTCTATATGTAAAAAAGGGACTGAGACACCAAGGCATGTATTGTGGGAATGCAATAACTACGGCAAAGAAATGGCGGAGTATTTACGGAACTATGTAAGAATATATATAATTAACATGGAAAAATTATGGACACTAATAGAGACAGACAGGAAATTTGAATTATTTCAGGAATATACGGGAAAAATAGGATATAGTAAGAAATTACTAAGCCGGTAGATTCGCGCATGCCTCCACATGGATAGAGAGGGACAAATCGAGAAATAAATAGAAACATGATGAGAACCGTGCTTTACACACAACTATAGATGCAAGGTGACCAGAGGGTCGAAGAAATGAAAAAGAAAATGAAAGTTATATTTATGCATAAACTAAGACACAACGTGATTTTAATATAAACAGACAACGTAATTAGACTTGACTACCATTGCTCAGCCAAACAATCGCATTCCGTTGTGACGTAGCCCTTGGTCCCTCTTGACGCATCGTGCGCGCATCCCGCCCCGTGGCTGAGAATGAGAGTGCTCATGTCTTCAACGCGCGTCTCCGCCGCCGCCGCGAGCGTTTTCGCCGCTTCGCGCCCATCCCCAGCGACCGCGACCCTGCCACCTTCGCGAATTCGCCAAGGTCCCCTCCGCAAGCCAGCCGAAACCGCGCCATCTCTCTCTCTCTCTCTTCAGATTTGAAATGTCGAATCTTCAGATGAATTACGTCCCGAGGAACCTTGAAGCTGACGCGTCGCTTTTCCGAACGTGCATTTTTGTTTTGGTGTTATGTCACGGCCAGGGGCGCAGAATTAAACGACGCCCGAAAATTTCTCCATGCATAGTTTTACAGAGTGTAAATCATGCGTATACAATGTTTATAATTTATGTGTATAAGTTATTGTATATATCAGCGCTTTGCAACGTATGTTAGTCCTCGAGTCATTTTCTAATACACTTTCAATCGATCGGAGCGGCATGGGCTAGGGCTTGGCGAAGTGTTGTCGACGAAGAAAATTAATGGGCCAAATTTATTTATTTGTTACGCGATATTTTTATTTTTATCAACAAGTTTACGTTATTTCAAGTTGGAAAATTAAATAGTACATTTTCGTTGATTAAAAGATGTATTTTAATATGTGTTATTATAATAAAATATTTTCATATTCTTATGTGTGATGGGGTAATTCCAAACACAATTGTCTACTTTTTTTCTCAACATATGTGCTACGTCAAATATCAATTCTGACACCATAGATTTATAACACAAAGTTGTGCCCCCCCTCCACCTTCGATGAAAAAGTTCATGTAAATTTTACTGTAACTCGCGGACCGTAATTTAAGTTTCGCGGACCGACAGTTGGACAGTGCAGATATATATGAATATCAAATTCGATCATTCATAGATACAATTTGCTTTTAATTAGTCGTCACTCAATGTTTCGACTCTTACGCTCTTGTTTCTTGTTCAATATTTATTTTAATTGCTTGTTACCAAACTGCCATGTTACTGTTTAATGTACTTATACCCGACGAAGTCGAGACGTTGTGTGACGATTAATTAAAAACAATTTTCTTCTCTTTTTTTTTGGTGGGGCTTTAGGGCTCGTCAACATCACAGGTCATTAAAACCCTAATTTTCTTCTACCAATGGTCGTATTGAATAGTCATACATGCGCATACTAGTACACTAACTCATTTCATGTAATAACATATGTATCCTTCGCGTTGTATACATAACGTCGTATGTATTTTGTGTAAACATATATATTATAACGATAAATAATGCACGTAAAATAAATCAAGTTTTTCCTCCTCCCCCAGTTATTTTTCCTTGCCTATAACGTATGGAATCCAATTTTTTGTTCATTTTATTCATACAGTTATTGTCACAACCGTAGTTACAAACTGCGTATTACCACGTGGAGGACAATATATTTATTTACCCTCCGGAAGCAAACAAGTGACCATTCCATCAATTCGTATTAATTCGTCCTAAGCGGCGAATCGATCAATTGTAATAGTCTTTGTTGTTTGCAATTCCTATTCTAGTTTATTTGAAATGAAGAACTAATTAAATGTTTTAATTTGATACTTTCAACAGTAGGACAAAATAATTTTTCCTTGTCAACATATCGCGCATCTTTTGGACTCTTTCTGCATCCTTGGTCTTGACAGCTTTTCTCGGGAGTCATAAGGTCGTTTGAAGAGGAACGCACCTCGTGCAAATATGAAGGAGTTGCATTTCGGCATCAGTTCTGTAAGTCAGCGGTGCAAGTGGCTTGCTTTGCATGTGTAAGTTCCTAATTATCGTCGCTTACCTACTTTTTATTCCATGATTACTTTATCTCGTTATACATTATTTCAACCATCCTGTAATCGTTTGTACGTGGAATTGCTTTCTTTTTTATATTCCTCTTGTTAATCTATCTCTCTACGTTTTTGTAGAAATGTTGGTGATGGTATTGTGTGAAGTTACGATAAAATATTAAACATAAAGTAGATATGCCATCAAAATTGTGTATCCCGACCGGAAGATTTAATTCTTGAAAGTACCGTACGTCGTATGTCGTTTGTTTCGTGAGACTCAAATGCACTGAAACGCAACCTTCAGATGTTATTCACGCCTCCACATTCCTGACTTTAGTTATTGTCTCGTAAAAATCAAGGAGAAATGAGACTTTTCGTTATGGTATAATGTTTCATTTCGTGACTGTGGGATGTGAACGAACTATTGTATTCCTTGTTGGTTGCGCCTTTGCGTTCAAGAAAACATAAAGACAGTTAACAGGAAAGTTGAGAATGTGTGTGAATGTTGTGTAACGTTTACCTACTGTGTTTTTTAGCAATCGTTAACGTCTGCGAGTCGTGTTGAGATAATTATGACTTCGCTTTTTAATTATAACCTTTCTTCTATTTCAGTTACAGATTCTCAAAGTAACAGTATGACGTTGTCTTCGCCGTGCGGAAGTTTTATGTATTTAAATATTTTTCTACCGTCCAGAAATATCGTTGTAGATTAGTGGATAAATGTTAGAAACGAAGTGAGTGCGTGATATCGAAGAATTTGAAAAGAGGAAAAACATTGGTTGTATCAAATTACTACTACTTCTAATACAGTATCTTTCGCTTGTCAATTTCGTGAGCCCTGAAGGAGTCGAATGTTATTTGTGTGCTCTGACCACACGTTTCTGTTAGGAATTTAAAATACTGTTACAAAGTTTTAAAATACTGATAAGCGTATGGTTAGGTCCATTGTGTAGGAGTATGAGAAGGGTGTATTTGGACCGAACAATTTGTGTCGCAAGTGCATAAAAATGCGCTTACTCATTTGTCTTTCGTTCCAATTTTTTAAAATAATATTGAGAGAAGGCTTACGTATTACGCGTTGAAATGGCCATTGCGGAGTGTATACTCATCGTGTAAAATGAGGAGCGAAAAGAAATCTTTTCGTAACTATAGAGTTCGGGAAAATCATAGTGCTTCCTGTTTTTTCACCTCTTTGAGTTGTACGTCAGGGACATATTTAGGTGGACATTAGTGTATGATATTTCCTGACATTATAATATAATTTGTGTGTTAAAAATTTAAAATTACGAGGGAAATATTTTATTTCCCGTCACTTTGCTTCTGTCTCCTATTTATTTTTTGCACTATATCCCTTTATGTTTAGCTATGTAGTAACTATTTAGTCGATGACATGACATTTATATTTCAAAATAAACATGATTAATATCTGTAGTATATATGATGTGATTACCTTCTAGATTGTATTTTTATTTTAGTGTCATGAAGAATGCTTTAAATATTTCCATGTATAAAATATGTGTTATAAGTTTTGAAACAGGATACTTGAAGTGCACACTCGGGGCGAATGTGTTTGAAAATATTTTTGCTCTATTCTTTGTAGTAGTAAGATTTCGTGTTGATTATTCTCCATTTTTATTACTGTTCCCTTGAATGCCGTATTCTGTTGCACTATTTCAAATTTCAAAAGCGAGTTCGCTTGGTGATAATTCAAATACCCAGATCGTGTTCGTCGTCAGGCAGGTCAGAACTGGGTTTCGAACTGGGATACATCGGTTCACCAGAATCTCACGCTACCACTCGGCAAACTAGCGAAGCAGGACAAGTTTCTGTACCGTGTTCAGGAAAATGAAAATAAATGCATTAACTACGTAAAAATATCTCTTCGTTTAAAAATTTCACATCACAAATTCAGTTGGCCATTCGACTGAGACACCCAAAGTTTGCTGTGAGGAATGATTTCGTGGGCTTGCTGTGCCCTTTTATATCTTGTACCTTTAATTCACTTGGTTATTGTAGAAATACTATAGCAATTTATTTGAATCGTGCATAACCGTATAATGTGATTCGGTCCGTAGTAATCGTCGATTGAATGGAAGCCAAAAAACGTTACTCGGTCACCAGGAATATTACTGGTAGAAAAAGAACTAGTAGTAATAGTGTAAAAATTAAGTATTCAATTTGTGAAGTGTGTGTAATTTTTATTTTAAATAGAACTGAAAGGGGGGCAGTTGGGTTATGTGTTTTCTGTTGAGGATTAATGGTGAAGAATGTACGTTTATCAATGAAAAAAAAAAAGTTGTCGCTCTAGCATTGACAATTTTGTTGTTTGATATTTTTTAATGAAAATAATTATTGGGAGGAATTATGAGGGGTTTGAGAGGAAGAGAGAATATTGGGCGTATGTAGCAAAAATCGGAAAGGAAGGTATTGAGGGAATGATACATGATGTGCAGAATAATCGGAGTGATGGGAAGGATTTTGCAGAGACATCGGCAGTTAAAGAAGGAATAATCAGTCACTCATCGATGAATTCCAGCCAGACGTATTGAAGAGGATGTTAGTCGAACATGTCGTGCATTTTCTTCATCGTCGTTGTATTGGTCTTGAAGTGCCATTTACATGATCTCTTCGCGCTCATGATTTGACTTGATTCAATTTTGTGTGTGGGGGGGTTCTGCCACCTCTTCTTGCGGATCTCGCCGAGAAGAGAAATCGAATTTACGTCACAGTTGCTGACGTCTGATTTTCGGCGAACGACCGACTCTATGTGGGATGTCTGAAACGGCAATCTTCGCGAACTGACATTTCTGTTCGTTGAAATAGTTTATGTATTTCGTTCTAAAATGTTTCCTACATATTTATAAGAGACGCAAAGAAATTAGTTTTACAGCGTTGGCTTATCCTTGCTAAAACGTCCCGTATATTTTATATTTCCAGATTTTTAGATTTAATTTTTCTTTTTTAAAAATGACAATTAGTGGAATAATGTTGTACGATTACTAGTTTCCTTCATAAGAGGTATTCTCAAGCTTCCATTGTCCCTTTGTCTTGTAATCTGTGTCAATTTTTCTTTTTTAGTCAAGAAGTTTTCTTTCTTTTGTTGTAGTTCATATAATTTTCTGTGCACCAACTACTACACATTTTTACTGCACTCTTATCATTATTCTTATCAATGGATCTTCATTTATTGTGTTAATTGTGCCTATTGTGTATGGAATTTCGATCAATTATTTGATCTCTTTGAGGTGTTGTGTTTTTGTTTGTTTGTGAAATAGAAAAAGAACCATTATCAATTTTTGGGGTCTAGTCGGTGGCTAAGATGCCGCACGGTGTGCTCCTTAGGGGTGGAGGGACGAGCAGAGTTCAGGGAAGTGTTCTAAGCTGCGAGACGTTAATTTCGTTTGCAAATAGTACAGTTCGTGGATAATTTGATTTTACAGTTTCTATAAACGCCGGGTTTTGTATGCCTCGATGTAACATTGACATTCTTATTCATTTCATGAAATTTGGTTTATAGATGTATCTTCGTATGATGTTTTATGTATTTGCTCATATTTATTTCACCAGGCAATGCTCTGTTGTATAAAAAATTTGTTAATACGATCTCAATGCACTTTAATCAACGGGAGGGATGAGAATAAACACACGAAAGGGCATGGGAATGAATGAGCTAATGTTTTGAACTAAAGACACAAACAAACAAATAAAAGTACGTAAAAAAATAAATAACTTATAACTCAAGATAGGAAGCGAAGTATTTATGAATGCAAAAGAGAGAGGAAAGAGATGGAGTGCCAACGAGAGGATCGTCCTTCCTCTGAGGGTCGAGCGAGCATTACCTGCGCTTTGCCTCAGCGTGAAGCCTCGGTCCGCGGAGTAGCTTCGTGCTGCACGCGGCCTTGCCACCGCCTCCACACCCTTCCTCAGCATCCCACTACCCTCTACTGTTCGTCACATCCCTCCTTTCTCCTCTGCATACGTCTCCACTTTTCACCTTTCTTTGTTTCTCTTCTCATCTTCGTCTTCTATCCTTCCCCCTGCTATTCCTCCCCTCCGCATCACAATCTAATCTTATCTCCATAGTTTCTTTACACACTTCTTTAATATTGTTTTCATAAGTCTCTATTCCAAATGTATTATTTACGTGTATTTTATAATAAAGGTATATAAATTATAATGTACGACCTTTTTTATGGATAGTCATAATGTCCAAACCAATCTCGAGTCCAAACGTAGTATATTGACAAAACACAGAACAATATATTAAGACGTACAAAAAGAGGTCGTAAGTCTGTATTCTTATAACTTCGGCCGAATAACTAATTCTAATAACTAATAATTAAAAAACCGTTCAATCGCGAATCGAACCAGGGTCTCCTTATGTTCCTTATTCTCTCTCCACTATTTTGAATATCTCTCCTCGTAACCTTGTACATAATTTCATTTCCTCTGTACCTACGCTTCCTGCTGATATACATAGATTTCATTTGTTTCGGTCGTACTAAACTGATTATCTCTGTTCATTTGTTATGTATAACTATAAAGTTGCCTTATCGTAATTCAATTAGTGGAATTAATCTATTTTACTTTTAGTTCAGGTAATATAAAGTAACCCGAATCTGAATTCATATCCTCAGTTCAATTGAAAACGAGGAACTTCTGCGTTCTTATCAATTATACTTCGTATTTCAGACACATTATTTAGGAATGTGAATTTAATTAGAAATGTTTACAGATCATAAAAAGCAGACCTGTTGAAAGCGTTACGTAAAGATTGGAAGAGTGGTTGATGCTTAATGTAAAGCTTTAAGGTGTATAACTGTCTAAAATAGGACTCTTTATTTTACTCTTGTTACTTATTTTTTAATTTGCCTTACGGTCAGAATGGCTAATATGCTAATATTGAAGATGTATTCCTGTTGATATTGAATATCTTACTGCTGACCGCCAACAAATGGAAGAGTTAATGAACAAAGTGCAAGCTGGAGAGGATAATAAAAGAAGACGGGCCTGCTGTTGTGAAATGTCCATTATGGCTTTGAAAATTATTTTTTGCTGATGGAAGTCAAAGCCTAAATGTGGAAAGAAGCGAGAAAATTTCCGTTGTATATGACGCTGGTAATTACGAAAGAGATAACCATGTGCATTTTATTAAGAATATAATAAATGCTAAAAAAAAAACACTTTTATATGTTGAGAAAAAACTTTTAATAAATTTTGTGATGTTTTCACTTTCCTAAAATTTGAACTAGACCATAAAATAACTATTTTGACCCCTGGGGTTTTCTGTTTTTTTAAATAGTTTTATGCGTTATATCCAATTTCCTTTTTGTAATTGCCATATAATATAATATTAATGGGCGTTACCTTTTAAGGTATCAATACGAGAGATTACCAAGTTATTTTCCTTTAATGTTGTTGCCTAATTTATATGTTCCCAAATAATATGTTAATCTCATATACCTTCTGACTACGTACGCAGTATATGCAACCCGCCGCACTGATATTATAGTAAAATGTGTTGCCTAACCTCTTGTGTAGTATACAAGTAACCTCCCATGATATAAATAAAATTAGTAAAAATAAATGATTTTAATGCCTGAAAAATTAAAGATAAAAGTCCAAGAAAGTCTATCGTTCTTACTATTAATTGGAAAAGTTAGTCGTCGAAAATAGACATAATGAAGTTGAGAAAAAAGGTTTGAGAAATTACTTAATTTTATCCACCGAAATATTAACTAGTTTAAAGAAGACATTGTTTTTACTTCTTACTGTATCGCAAAAAATCATTATCTTCTAGGTAACTGTTCCTTTCATTGATTTTCCATTTAATTATGCGGCGTGTTATACGGTTCGTATCATGTTCTTATTGCTTCTAGAAGCTAATGAAGTTATCCGTCTAATCCCAATTATGGTTGAAGAGTGGGTTGTCAGACGTTTTCTTGTTTCTACATGCATATTCATATAACCTCTCCAGTCACGTTCCAAGCAATTACACATACGTACGTGCCTCCTTTTCTTTGCGTCACCCTGCAAAGCATGTGGAAGGTTCTGATGGGTGATATGGTATAATTACTTATGACTCCCTTCCTCCTTTTCTTAAAGTCAGCTATGCTTTGGAGAGTGGGGGGAGACAGACACACAAATTATGTGCACGTTTCAATGTTTTGAATGTCCATACAATTGCTGTATTTGCTTCGTACTGAGACTGGTCGCCCGCCCTAGAATCCTATCGATAAATGTCGTAGCACAAATTGATCGATTTTAGTAAATGAACTCAATAATCAGTTTTAAATATCCCATTTAAAATATTGTGAAATGCTTTATTTTTATATTCGAGTTAATATTCAGTATAATTATGTGAATTCATTTACTTTAATTCATTGTATAAACTTTACAACGTTATTGTCATAGTACTTTTATAAATATTGATTAAAATGCGAAATTACTTTAATGCATGGTTATTACACTGTTTGCTTCTTATTATTTATAACAAATATAGTTTTGTTTCGTTATGCAATATTGGTACAGTTTTCTTCAATACTTCTGTAGCCCCATCCAAGCTAGTTTTTCTCCTGTTAATCGTATGGGCACTTACTCGGAATTAATGGGATGATCCCTTTCTTGCTTCCGGAGAGTAAACTTTCTTGTTGTCCTCCTGTGGACACACGTAGTTTTCTGCTACCTTTTGGGCGGTAAATTGATGTTAAACTGAAAATATTTTTTCGTCATAAACTATGATTGAAACAAACTGGACATGCTTTTATAGAAGTAATAGAATTAATAAATGATGTATACAAAAATATATGTCCAATATCTTTTTTACGATAAATAATTGTACTTTTTATATTTTCTCCAACGTAATATAATTTAAAATTGTAATTCTTCATTAATGGTATATAGTTATTCAACTTAACCTTTTCTTCGACCTTTACTATTTGTTTTACTTTTTAGTTGTGGATATCAGTTGTACCTGAAGACCCAAATGCGGGTGAAGACGCTATACTAAAGACTAAAATAAATAAAAATGTAAAAAGTGGTCGTAAAGTTGAACAAATGTTCTATAAAATTAGACATAAATAAGAGAGACGTAAATCAATAGAATTTACCATCAATTTCTTTGCGTTTCAGTGAATATACTGCAATTTGAAACGTTTTGTACCAGTAAGTTGAATTGACTACAAACTTTGAACAATTTTTAAATTTTCTGCTACATTAGACAGTTTGTCTCCATCATGTAGAACATTTTTGTCGATCGTCATTTTGCTTTCTTTGTAATATTTAAGTATAAATTTCTCCATGTATATCTTCACACATTTCTTTTCTTCCTTCTCATTTTTTCATAATTCCCCTTCCCAGTATGTGTTCTTTACAAAGTGTGAAAAAAAGAATGCATCTCTTGCGGCTATGCAACACTGAAGTGGAATGAAAGTCAATGACACCTTTTACCAACACTTTTCTTCTGTATTCTTCTTTAGCTGAATCACAATTGGGTTCAAATAAATAAAAAATATCCAAGTTCCTAAAACAACATCGTTCATCACGACGTTGAGTATTCCCAGTAAGATTACCATTTTGTTTCCATGATACACGTGTGTGCAAACAGTGGGACACTCGTATTAAGAATGAGTGCAGTCACTGAAGAAGCACTGTTTAATGAAAGACCATCGGGGCGTCCCTAGTGAGAGTGCAGATACGCAATAAAATGCGCGAAGACTTTCTGTTTACGCTAATAATAGTTTTAAACATATTGCAATAGTCAGAAAAGAAAATTTATTTATTTGTTTGAATTATATGTAATATTGTGTAACCTGTTGATAATGGTCGTAGGCAGTTTTAAAACACTTTTTTCTGACAATAAATTATTTATTTTTGTTTGTATATACAGGATACTCAATCAGAACGACCTACTCAAATTTCTTCTAAACTGATGAAGATATCGAACATAAGTCAAGTCATGGGACTAATCATTTGACTAATTCAAATTATTTGTAGTTTTTTAAGCTACATAAATATCCTCTGTTTATGTAATGGAATACGTATCTTGTAAACGCTACTATTAAGCACCGGAAAAGACATACGAAGGTTAATTATGTTTTGTTGAAAAAGGGAGACGGGACCGATATTCGAACTCGGGACTTTCAGCTTAGCGCGCTGATGCGCTACCAACTGCGCCACCCCGTTCACTGAGCCCTGTGGAATAATTTTATAACACCGAATTCGAACACCGAACGAAGAACAACCGCAAACATTTTCAAACATTTTCGAATACAATAAATGGGAATAGAATAACCTTGCTTCGCACTGAGCGCTTCGTTGGATTCATTTTTGTCAGCGTCACCAAATGTATAAATATTTGCGGCGCTGTAACTCCGCTTACCACAATTCGAATTCAATTTATATTTCAAAACTAGATGTTAAACAAATATTGCTTAATACAAATGTAAAACTACGAATGTTAGTCCAGGATATAATATTTATGACATTTTTTCTAAGAATATTTTGAAGACCCTGGTGGTACAGAGGGTTTTGGAATACTCCACAGTCCAGTTCTTCCATGAAATATGTAAGTTCGAAATTGCCATGGCTTCAATTCACAGAAAATTTCAAGAGAATACGGAGGAAACAAAATTTCACTACAGACAAAAAAGGTATTGAAGTTGTTTGAAATGTAACGAAAATGAAATCATTCTTATTGTTAAATTAAGAGATTGTATCGTACTTTTTNATTGTATCGTCCTTTTTGTTTTTTTCAACTGCCCTTGGGTCAAAAACGTACTTGACTTTAACTATTTCTCATTTTCGCCGGCACCAACTTGTGCAAGTAGGCGGTACTAATCCCATGCTACTTTATAGTTTAAAATATTCTCTGCACTTTTTTTGTGGTGATTGATAAGAATGACGGGAGGAAAAAGAGGTATTTACATAAGTTACCGTTTAGAAGAAAAAAATATAACGGGGAAGGAAGAGGAAGCCTTCTGGCATGAGATAATTCCACAAATAGAAGCTCAATTCAGTTAAACAAAAAGTTTGCAGACACTTCAGGTATCAGTACATTCAATATATTGTATAATTTAATGAATTTCTAATCATAAATAATTTATTTAGCAAAATCTTTTTCAGTCGTTTAGCGACAATTATCAATGCCGGGAAACAAATACAGAATCAAAACACAGAGATTGCACAATTATTTCTAATCGTACACCTCGCCGTGATATTTCTCAGGCTTATCTTCTTTACTCAGGAAAAAATAAAATGAAATCTGTATTGTAAGATGAAAGTACTTTTACTGACTGGTTTCTCAAAACATGGACATCAATCTAATTTACAAATTCATAATAATACAAATTTAATACAAAACTTGACTACATACACCATTCCACGGGAGCCGTGCCGCCACGGTCGTATTTTCCCTTCCGAGGTATGACGCGGCTGAACTATTTCATTAATATTGTTGTAAAATCTAAACTGTTATTTTATTATTTTCAGGCGTTTTTTTATATTTAAAGACTTTGTTAAATCCACAAAACAAATAATTCATTAAATTTGACGATGATTGATTTTTTTTCTTATTTTGCTCTCGTAAATTGAAGTATTTTAACATTTCTATTTTTAATAGCGTTTTATCGATCATTTAGGTTAAAATTTTGTTGATAGACATATGTTATCCCGAACTAAAAAACTATATTGCCATTCATAGTTGTCACCTATCTCTGTCGTTTGGGTAATGCAAGCGAATATTAATCCCTTTTTTTCGTATTTTATTGTCAAAAACCATTTCTATCTTTCTTAACACACATTAAAAAATAATAATTAGCCTATGTTCACCCTGGGCATCTTAACTATATCCTTGCCAAATTTCATCCCGATCGATTCAGTGGTTTACCCGCGATCAGGTAACAAACAGACAAAGACACTTTCGCGTTTCGCATTTATATATTAGTAAGTATTTAGTATGGATTCTACAGTATTTTTTATATATTAGGTTACAACTATTGAATTGTATTCATGACAGAGGACTAATTATTCGTGCAATTAGTGTTACGTACGTTTTTCTATTCTATTCCGCTCCATTTGCGGATCTCAAAAGCCAACTCTCACCTGCCGCATACTAATAAGAACGTCGCTGCGAGCGATGAATCGTATTCTGCCGTCGTAATGTGGGTATAAAATAATGACAAACGTAAATGATTATTCTTATAATTATGGAGATTAATAGAGGGGGAACGTGGGTTTACTGAAAACATGTCTTAAGTCCTTGTCATCCGTGACCCTGTTTTTAGTTCTTAATGAGAACAGGAAGCGCATGAAGACAAAGAAATAAAATAATGATGTAGAAAGAAATGACCTTCTATATTTCCCTAACTGAATTCCGTATTCAAATTTTTTTTCAGTATGTTAAGGATTCTGATCAGAAATGGTCAAAACGTGATTGTCCAATTTTATCAAACATAGTCCAAAATTACCATAACAAGAAAAGTTTTTTGAAGATGATTTTGTAAATTTGGTCACCTGTCTATTCTTAGGAAAGGGAAACAATTTTTAATAATGTTGTATTGAATGAAAATGAGAGCTGAGAATTTGGAATCCCGGTCCCATCTTCAATTTTCATTCAATATACCGTCATTCTATTACCTGGCGGTGTGGTTGATTGCTGTTTGAGAGATAGTGTTGGTGAGTTTTAAATAAAAAAAAATATTTTTTTTCCATATAAGGTAAAGAGCCCTGGCTTTCTCATTTCCCTGGTCTCAATCCCTTTTATCCTGCTCTTGCGAACGAACGCCGTGTTGACGTCAGCGTCCATGTCGTCGTTGCTTCCGGGTTCCCCCGCTCACCTCCGCCATTGCCACAGTCGCGCCGACCGACGCTGCCACCACACAAATTTGGTGCGCGGCCACGCGAGCGGCGCTCGATGTCTCCGACTCACGCACGCATTGCTTGCTACTGCTTCCTCAAAGCAAGGTCTCCATGGCCAAAGGTGATGTGGGAATCGCGTAGATCAACCTTCTGGTTCTTCAGGGTCGCACTGTATGTGAGGTGACCATTAGGGTGGTTCTTATAAATAAATTTATTGTCAAAAAAGCAGTGCAAACTGCTGTATGATCACATGGAGGACAATAAACTAATTTACTCTCTAGAAGCAAGCTAGGGACCATTCCATCAATTCTGATCAAGGATCCTAACGCAGAGGCTGATTGAAAAATTACAGCAAACTCCTAGATAAGATAAAATAGGTAATATAATAGAATATCTACAAATTTGTAATTTAACACAAAATTTATTTCACAAGTACGTATTATTATGGAGCTATAGACTAGTAAGAAAATAGTGTTTATAAATTGTAAGTATTAAAATGACACTAAATTAATGATTTATTGTTTCAATAGACAAGAGCTTACAGAACCTGTATTTTAAAAAATCCACCTCTACCCGCAGAAAAGATGGAGAAAACCCGGACCATTTTTTTCATACCTAATTACCATTTCTTGAAAAATATCATTCATAATATTTCTTAAAAATCAACTTTTGAAATTTGAACGGGGCACTCTCATGTTTTATGTCTCAAAATTTATTTATTTATTTTATTCCTTTTTGCGAGGTTCAGGCCATGAGGCCTGCTCTTCCACCTAACCGTGGAACGTGGGTTAAGGAATTGGGAAGGTGAGATGTTGGGTTGTCCGGGAATTTAAAGGAACTTCACGTTCTTTTTTATTCGTTATCTGCGGATAAATGTGTGGTATTGGGCGTGTTATTGTAGAGAGATAAAGCGAGTTTTCCCATTTAGGCTCTTAGTGAAAATATGAGGCAGTGGTTCATTCATCGGCTCGACAAAAATTAATTTCTCTATTACCGAAGTCAGAGAATGCTTCTTTAGTAGCGACTATTCGGGCCGTGCAGTTTGATGACATGTTTAGGACAGACAAAAAACGGACCGTGATGCTGGTGCATCGTTTTCGTCTGAAATTGTAGATTACGTCATCGCCCATTATCGATTTATGATATGGTACAGCTCGCCCTATCATTTAAACGCGAATATAAGTATGAAGAATCTTTTCATTTTGCGCGCTAAGAGGAAATCGTACATTAGTTCCAGAACGTACTTTTTTATTATAACTCTGGATTACACAAGTAACGCACGAATGGAGGACTTATCCGGTCATCGCGCATTCCGTCGGCCAATAACCTCTCCGAGAATCGAGCTCTGATCTTCAAACTGGAAATCGACCATCTCTTCCCAAGTGCTTGGCGTGAGGAGAGCTTTGCTTTTATTGCGCACCTCGCTCTTCGTAATACTTCGTGTCTGCATGGAGGTGCAGCTTCAGTTTTGAATGACTCGTTCAAGTATCGGAACTATTCGCTTGGGCTGTCGAAGTGCTGGGAGACGAATCCATCTCCAGCTCTAAAGCCGCGTTTACTCGGTGTAAGTTTCAGGGAAGTTAACTTGCTGTAGGTAAGAGCCCTATTACACTAGGTCACTAGAGACCTGCCACCGTGTGACCGTGAAAGACCGAGGTCATCGAATAACATACGCTAACGACCGTGGAGTGACTAAGTAGAGCTAGGTCACCATCAGTTGGTAATAATAATAAATTTTAAATTTATTGTCAAAAAAGCAGTACAAACTGCGTATGACCACGTGGAGGACAATAAACTAATTTACTCTCCGGAAGCAANTTCCTAGATAAGATAAAAAGTTTGCTGCGAGTTATAATACTAATAGAATGTCAATATGTTTGTAATATTACGCAAAAAATTACATGTACAAGTTATTATCGAACTATAGATTATTCAGAGTATAGTGTTTAAAAATCATAAGAGTTGAAAAAAAAAAACCCACTAAATTCACGATTTATTGTTACAATAAACATGCCCCTCGACAAAGCCTAGAAAACCTGCATAATAAATCCGCCTGCTGTAGTAGTAATTTACGGTAGTAGCTGTAGTGTCATAGGTTGCTACGTAGACGAAGTTATTCGACCTCCTCGGCCACACACAAGTGGCTAGTGTAATAGGGCCCTAAGGTGGTTCTGGCTAGTGGATTGGTGTGAACACAACCTACCGTAGAAAAAAAAACGCAAGTTGATGGTTGTTTAACCAGATAGGTTGTGTCCACAGAGTCATTTACTAACACCTAGTACCTACAGTTGGTTTTCTGCCTAGCGATGTGTGCAATGTAAACTCGGCGTATATTTAGGTGCTCTCATTCGTTTACTGCTCATGTGTTGATTATTATTAATCCTATTTGTTTGAAAAATGTTAAGATAGCATTAATTGTTCGTGTAATATTAAAATTAAAATAAGCCAATCAAAGGATATTTTCTTTTGTAGCACCATAATCAAATCTCTTGCATCTTCAATATGAATCGTATCCATCCAAAAGTTAATCACTAATTAATCGCCATTAATTAGTCAAATGTTACGTATAGATGAACCTGCTGAGTCTTCAATGTATTATCAAGTTCTTACCATTTCCGGCCTAATTTGAGGTTACAATAGCCACCACCTTAATTTCCATTATCTCAATGATTATCACTACCACCCCCTCCTCCCGTCTGCGTTTCATTCTACTCTTATATTTTCCTCTCCTATGTCACCTCCATTTCCGTTCCAGCTCGTTTTTTCTTCATCTGCTATTCTGATGATAACCAGGCATTGGCTCAATATTTTTTGGTTCCCTTTTTGTTCTACTGTCCTCCTCAGTTTCTCTCATCGCGCTCTTCATGAGAAGCGGACGAGATCATGTTTCTTCTCGTGTTCTTTCTGTTTTATATTATCTTCCCAAAAGTCAGTCTGTTTCTAAGACCAAAGAAAAATGTTTTCTTATTGTAAGTAGATACTAGTAAACTTGTTAGTTTGGACTTCAACGATTATTATGTTTTCAGATTAAAACTTGAACAGGTTTTTATTGATTATATGTGGCAAGTTAGGGACCATTCTTTGCATTCTAATGTCTTGTAATGAATGAGGGAAAGATTCAATTTTCGAGAACTACCTATTGTGAGGGGTGGGTGAGGAAGCCTTGATAGGCATCAGCGAAGTCAGCATTTTTAGGAATGTGTTGTTACAATACATGGAAGTAATTAATGTCATGCACGGACCTCACAGGTAGTGGCCCAGGACCCCAAGTTCTTGAGGGTTCCAAAAAATTAGATCTTCATGATTTTTTACCACTACATTATTAACCCTCGGTATGACTGGTGGGGTCTGTCATACCCAAAATCTCAATTTGCATTATTATCTAGGATTTGTGATAAAGCATATAAATGTGCTATTAATTATGTTAGGGGTGTATATTAGAGTTAGAAATAAAACATACTAGAATTCAACAACTATTATTAATTTTTTTAAATTCAATTCGGTGTATATTTTTACGTAAACATTATTATTTTTAACAAACTAAGACTGTTCAAATTAAAGAGATATCAATCAGACCTCAGGGACTTCCTTAACATTTTCTTCTCCCCGTGAATCTGTCGCCACGTTCCTCCAACTAATGTCACCAGAGTCATCTCCACTTGAAATGAATTTCGTCCTCTCTTAATGTTTTCCACAAATAAATTACTTATATCTTCATCCCGCAGATGCCACTCCATTTTTAATTTATAAAGTATAAAATATATTACTGTTTGACACAAAAAAACAATTACAAAAAATAACTAAAAAATACCTGGTGGGGTCTGTGAGGCTCGCGCGCATCCAACGCACGTCTTGTACTCTCTCGAGTGATGCAGCGGACCAGATCCCGCTCTAGGGGCGGGCAACCCCGACATTTGTCCGGGGCGCCAAAATTTGGGGCGGCATTGACTGTAAGTGTGAGAAAAATTTTGATGTATTGATTCCCAATGAATGGAAAATTTCACGTATCGATTTTTTTCGTTCGCTTAAAATTTACAGTGCGTGGCTTATTTATACTGTTAATGTCTGAAAGCTAAAAATATTTACAATTCTTGATTCTAAAGAAAACAATCATAAAATTTAATTTTGTGAGATTGTGATACATATCACAGTATTGAAAGATTTCAGAGATATGAATGATTGGACGGCGATTAATTTTTTAAACAATATTACGGCAATCTATGTTAAACATATTAAACAATGAAAGTTGACTATAAACTTACAAATATTGTTTTATAATTTCGAAAAGGAAACATTTTATAAACGAATAATTTATTTTATTAATACATCTGTTTTATTAATAAATTAATGCAGAATTTGTAAAGGATGCTGCTTGAAATTGTTTGAACATGCATGTACAGCACTCGAGCAGAGCTCTATAAAGCTTCTTTAGAGCTCTAATTCAACAACCGTTATAACTTAGTCAGTCGGAATAATCTCGATATATAAAATTGCTTGTCGTGACTGAATGATTAACTATCAAGGCACAAGCTAAACCACTTAAGCTAGAAACATGATCAACCCCCAAATACCCCTAGGGAAGGGGATGACATGTAAAAATCATTGTCAAATACATACCATATATCTGTGACGCATCCAGCGTTGCTGAGATGAACAGCCTTAATTTTGTGTATTTTCTCATGACTCCGTTTATTGGCAGAAACAATACTAAGTTAAAGTGTAGAATTTTCACTTATGTTTTTCTCTACGTAATATCTCTCAATTTGAACTCGCAAATAGTTATAATTTTACAAATAATTATATAATGCTTAATTATCTTTGGAAACTACATTACAGACGATGGATTTACAAAATTTGATTTGTGAAACTATTTCTTCCTTATGTAATAATATTCACAAATAATGAAAACCATTGCTTATAATTCATAGTGAGTTAATAGCATAATTATTTCTCAATTTGAAGCAACCTTGACAGTGCTTCATTAACCGTAATAATCTGTGATAATTAACATTTGTTTTTATTATTCTTGCAGTAATCATAGAATAAAAGAATTACTGTCATTATTTACGTAAATTCATTTCTCGCATTCCTAGAATTCGCTAACAATACGAAACTCAATATCCACACATTGTCACCATTCAGAGTGATCTCCCTCAACTTGCATTACATCAGGTGCTGACGTATTCTATTCACCATTGAATTGTTTATTATATCGTTTAAGTCTAAATTCAGTACCCACGCGNTGAAAAAGACCATGACCGCGAAAAAATATTGTAAAGGACCAATTTGCGTCGAATCCATTGTTTTAAGGGTTTCTGGGATGAATAAATATACAGTACTAACAATGTCGTTATGTTTTAGTTCAGTTTACATGGGGTACGATATCCTTAATAACACACATAAAAAGAAAATACCTATTTTAGACAAGTGTTTTGTACTGCTTGATTGTCAATATTGTCATGTTAATGTTTCTTTCTAAATATATCCTTTTATTAAAATTTAAATAAAATGATTTGATTTTTAATGAAAATAAAAAATATATACCTTTATTTTAAAAATATATAAATATTTTAAGGGACGTCAATTTGTCTTTTTGTCTAGGGTGACGTAACAGCTAGATCGGGCGCTGAGCGGACAGGGTATCGAGTGCTTCGTAACGGCCAACTATTGAGAGCGTTTACTTACAGAATTCAATTTTGAATGAAGTACTACGGTTTATGTGGCAGGATGGGTCTGGCAGACCTTACCAGGCACCCCGAAGATATGATTTTAAAAAATTAAGTTTTTTTCAGATAATTTATTAATCAGTTTTTGTGGGTTATAGAGTATAAAAAATGTCCAGTCTCTTTCTATGCACGTTCTCTGCCTTTGCGTTTTGTTAATTATACACCACACACTTATCGATTATCTAATAACCATTTTGTCCTTCCATGATAAATTTTTAAGAAGCCTGCGTGAGTGGAGTCTGTTGTTTGAGTTGGGAGGATAATTTCTTGGAACACTTTTTAGCAGAGTGAGAAGTTAGATTATAATGGAAATGAAGTGAACTTCTAGGTGGAATTGTGAGCTTGTAATTTACTATAGATTGCTTGTCGTAGAACGGAGGAATTGATTTTGGAAGACCTTTAGTGTGTATAAATGGATGCTTCCTAATGCTTCCCACTCAAGATGGTCTTATATAAGTGTAGGATGAACTATGGCTTTATGAAGGTGGAGTACCGCGTTAAATAGAGCGGAGAGCATGTAGAGAGAATGGCAATGAGATTGAAAGATTACAAATTCCATACATTGCAAGATGATTCTGGTCTAAGTGAGTCGATGTTACTCCTTGATTTTTCATGTCTTCTTTTATGGAAATGTAGAATTCGTAGATATAAGTTTTAGTGGCGAGGAAATTACATGAGGGTAAAACTTAAACTTTATTGTGAAAAAAGTAGTTGCGAACTGCGTATGACCACGTAAGGGACTCATTTACTCTCCGGAAACAAGCAAAGTCCATCTCATCAATTCAGATCAAGTGCCCAAGGGAAGTAGCGGATTTAATATTTATAAAAGAAATTATTTAATCAATACGTAGATAAGTATTCAACTTTTATTTCTAGTGTTTAGTTATATATTCGCGTAACGGAATTTCATAAATGAAGAATCTGCCTCATTCAACTAAGTGATTGGAAAGTATTTTATACCTACTTGCATTAAATTAAGTTTATACACTTATTCATGATTTTACAATTAAAATTTTATGTATCTCTAATCAACAAAGTAAGTTTACTTCGAAAGTGGTTCTCTTAATAACGTTGTATTCTCATACAACATAGTGAGATTTGGAATATTTATAAAATTTCTATCTTGAGTAAGAATGCTTTTGAAATTGCGTAAATTATGTCACCATTAACTATTCAAAAGAGGAGTTTCTTTGAGTCTAAAAGGTATTCATTGATCGGAGTCGTAAATCTACGTATTTTGTTTAGAAGAGTCGTTGACTCAAAAGTTTTCATTCGACAATTTCGTTCAGTGTTAAACGTATTTCATGCTGCTGTAGGTGACAAAGAAATATAAATTGTTAGGCGTTAATTTGTTGCTCATTATTTTATTATCGCTATAAAGCTTTTTTGAGTGGTTACCTTTTGAGTCACTCCGGGCTCAATTCAG
This sequence comes from Laupala kohalensis, assembly GCA_002313205.1. Taxonomy (NCBI): domain Eukaryota; kingdom Metazoa; phylum Arthropoda; class Insecta; order Orthoptera; family Trigonidiidae; genus Laupala; species Laupala kohalensis. Next base: position 14,254 of record NNCF01127755.1, on the reverse strand, counting down.
AAAAAAATGTAACTTTTCACTTCTATGTCCTAGTTCATATAGCTGTGACTACTCGAAAGCGAATTCCTTCTCCTATCCACCTCCTACTGCTCCTAGTATCAATAACTCCAACTTTTACTATTACCTCCATGTAGGCCAAGTTGTTGGTAAACCCAGCTAACCATTCTTAATAACAATAGCCATCCCTACAATCCATCTCTTACCTCCTATCGCCCCATGTAGATAAGCATCAACGTTACATTTCCCATTTTCGAATACTACTACACCACCTTCACCTCCTTCCCCCGAAGCTCGGCTTAACCTTGGCGTAAAGTTGGTGATGAGTTAGTCGGAGAAGGGGAGAGAGGCGGCAAAGAGAAGAGGTTGTGTGGCGCGTGACCTAAAGGGCTCGGGGCCTAGCGGCGCCAGCCTCACTGTCGCTCTTCAGCCCCGCCTTAACGCGCGTCGACTCACGCGAACGCCAGCTGACGTTCCGCTGTCTGTCTTTGGCTGCTCTCTGGCGAAGGCTTCGTCTCGTAAATGAATATCTGACGCTCAAGAACGACGTTTTGAAAATGTTCCTCTCGAGTCGAATGTGTTCATATTTTTCCAAAATGCATGTCATTTTTGTAATAATAAATTTATTTTATCATAATTACCGACAGTTGTGTGTGAAAAGTTCACCCTCTGCGGCTTACAACCGCAGTTGTAATACTCGGATACAGCAATCTAGATTCTATCCAGACGCTTTTCCCCCCAAAATGTGGCACGATGTGTCTAATGAGTCAACTCACACAGAACTGAGCCTTACTAACACTCGTCATCGTGGTCCTTGGTTGGCCGAACCAGAAATTCGTACATACCGACAGCGGTAGTCTAGTGGTAGCGTCTTCGCTTCCACGATACCGCTGAGCGGTAGAGCGGTGTGTTTAAACCCTGCTCGGTCGAACTAGGTGAGGTTTTCAGCTGGGGTTTCCCTCACCTACTCCAGACAAATGTTCCCCGATATCCTAACCTCTCCTTCTCAATTCCCTCACCCAAGTCACGGTTAGGTGGAAGAGCAGGCGTCATGGCTTGAACCTCGCCGAAAGACACGTAATAAATAGTAATGAATAATAATTGCATTCGAGGATTTACATATTTGCACTAGGCTATGAAAGTTGACGTACAGAAAATATAACTTCTGAACCTAAGCTTTTTATTAAGGTGTAAATTTTAAAGTTAAAAAAAGATATTTTATCATAAAACTGATGCGGATACATGTGTCGGTTCTTTTCAATTTTTAAGTTCTCGTTTCCTCTATCTCACCGTTATAATAGTACTATAAATTATGATTAAAAGAAAATAGTTATTTTATTATGTTCTTATCATTGTATTTATAATTGCAATATTTATCTGTACACGATTATGGTAAATAAATTACTAATTACGACCTTTTTTTATCTTAATTGTATAATGGACGTAAATACTAGAATATAATACGGTTATGTGCATAGCGCATCTCCTTTGAGTACTGAGATCGAAATTGATGGGATAATATCTTGCTTGCTATTTTTTTTAATTCGAGCGCTCTTTTCTTGACAATAGTTTATTTATTGATTAAACAATTAAAGTTTTGACAGAACTTAATTACATTTAGAAAGATCCACTTTCAAAATTCTATGACATCAAATTGTTTGTTGGCGATAGACGAAACGAACTGATGTCCATCTCAAATCATGTGAGATGGCACGTTCTTTTTATGTATATTGTGATGCCGTGATGCTGCGTTTCTTGAAGTCTGATCGACATGTCTCGCGACTTTAGGGAGTGCTGGGTAGAAGGGTTGGTAAGGTGTTCGTACCTTACAGATCTGATGCGAGGAGCAAAGGGAGAATAACAGTCTCATCCCCAAAGAAGACACTACTTTCTACACTGCGTTCACCAAGCGACAGAGTAGCGTCGAGCTATGGGTACGCCATATGGTGTCACTCATAGCCGTAATATATGAAGTAGGCTAATTTATAATACATCCATGAACAGACTTAATTGGATAGCAAAAAACGAAAAAAAGAACGAAAAAAAGAGTGAAAAATTGTTTTCAGGTAATTTTTTTAAATTTATAGTCAAAAAATAGTACAAACTGCGTATGACCACGTGGAGGACAATAAACTAATTTACTCTCCGGAAGCAAGCAAGGGACCATCCCATCAATTCCGATCAAGGGCCCTAAGGCAGAGGCGGATTCAAAAATTTCAGCAAAATTTCCTAGGTAAGATAAAAAGTTAGCTGCGAGTTATAATACTAAAGAATGTCAATATGTTTGTAATTTAACGCAAAAATTTACATGTAAAAATTATTATCGAACTATAGATTATTCTGAGCACAGTGTTTAAGAATTGAAATAACACTGAATTCACGATTTATTATTACAATAAACATGTCCCTAGACAAAGCCTAGAGAAGAAATCTGCCTTTACCTGAAGGAAAAAATCGGAGAAAAACCTGGGCCTAGGATGAGAAAAAGGTATTTTGAGCTCTTCTTTTTGTTGTTTTATAAATACTATGTATGTATTTCTCGTTTCGGCCTACTAAGAACCACGATGACGAGTATTAGTAACGCACAATTTTACGCTAATTTACTCACTAGACACATCGTGACACATTTTGGGAGGAATCTAGATTGCTGTGTGGGAGTATTACAACTGCGGTTGTAAGCCGCAGAGGGTAAACTTTCAATACATCACAGCTATATGAACTGAGACATAGAAAAGGAGAGCAAATGTATCTGGCCCCACCGGGAATTGATCCCAGGATGCTTTGGTGATGAGCGAGCATGTTAACACCGTAACCACGGAGGGTCTTCTTTATAAATACTATATTGTTTTGAGCAAACGTTTGTCTTGTATTACAAGCATGTTTTAGTGAAAGAAAGTAGCAAATTTAAATAGTAAGGATAGTTTGATTCGCATGCTTGATTAATAGCAGTTAAAAGATTTCTCACGAGTGTTTCTCTTTTGACATTTCATTACATGAGTGATAAATACAGTATATACAGTAAATACAGTATAAATACAGTAGAAACCTTCCAGCGTTTCAGTTTATGCCAACGTTTCGATAGTGAGCTCTATCTTCATCAGGGTTTAGTTATTCCTCAACATTTGCTTCATGATTATATTACTTCTTTAGCACTTTCTTCTCTAACAGCAATAAAAGCGAAACACTACATCAACCACCATTTTAACAACCATCATGAACACAAAGGAGACTCAAACGATTTTCATGAAATTCAAAGATGTCGCTTAAAGTAACATGACACTAAATTGTTGAAAGATTACAGATAAGAAATACTTACTTCCTTATGGACACTTTTTCTGGTTTTGAATTTTTAACTCCCCCCCCCGAAACGAAATTTAATATCCGTCATAGTTTTTAATTAGTACTACTAAGAACTTTATCATTACAGTATATGCGTGCATTGATACGAACGTTTAAGTGTGTGGTTCAAAATATGATTATTGATTCAACTGATTAAGAAAAATGAAACATCTTTCAATTTTTTAATGGAATCAGATCTTTTATTCTCATTTTATTACAAATAATCGCTTTAACTTTTTATTTACTTGTGGTCTGATTCTTCCTGTTTAATATCTGGCCAGTTATGAGTCCTAATATGCAATAACTAAGTAATCAAATTATGATCCATTTCCTCGACTGACGTATTTTGCTAGTTGTTTATGAAACTTGCTCGGAATTACGAGAATACGGTGTGGGATCTGGGCTTTAAAAGAATTTGTGAAGTTATTTCAAAAGAGGAGTTAAATAAATCTTGGAAAATTTTGTGATGATGCTGATATTATAATATTAATGCGATATGATATTAAGGAATATTCTTGACAAATTTTGCTTACCTTTCAGGGAAAGTCAAATATGGAATTTACTGAAGCAAATTTACATTTTGGAGGAGTTAAATGATTCTACACCTCTTATTCTTTTTTTTTCTTTTCGAGTATTGTGGAAACAGTATCAAAAGATGTACTACATTTTATGGTAGGTTAGTAATTCTTTCACACAAGTTTCGTTTACGGATACTCAATTGCATCAGATGTTTTAAATGAATGACTTATCTCTCACTGGAGGTCATATATTTTTTAATATATTGAATATTACAATAGTAGGAGAAATAAAAAGTTAATAGTAAGGAGTTTATATTTTGCTCCAGAAAAATACAAGAAATATTCTTAGTCTTCGGCAATATATTTCGACCTGAGACATTGCTTCTACTTTACCTCAGCTGCAGTATTTCTATGTCCCCGAGAAAAATGTTGATTTTTTTTATCTCGTGTTTCTTTCCTCCGCTTAGAAGGCGTGAAGGAATACAAAGTAGACTTATAATGCCAATGATTCCCAAGGTCGTCCAAAAAAACCTTCTTAAACTCCAGTTCCGGACGTAATTCATGTTGCATAATCACTAATCTGCGTCCGAGGTAACACAACTTAAAAATCACTTTAAGCGAAATTTAGGTGTCGGGAGCTGTAACAGGATGTTTTATAAGACAGTGCTGGATCACCTTTACTTAGAGGAGCTACTTCAGTGAATATGTATCAACTAAGGGTTTTTTTTCTGGAAACTGTTTATCAAATAATTTGTACATGTAAATTTTTTGCGTTAAATTACAAACATATTGCCATTCTATTAGTATTATAACTCGTAGCTAACTTTTCATGTTATCTAGGAATTTTTGCTGAAATTTTTGAATCCGCCTCTGTCTTAGGGCCCTTGATCGGAATTGATGGGATGGTCCCTTGCTTGCTTCCGGAGAGTAAATTAGTTTATTGTCCTCCACGTGGTCATACGCAGTTTGTACTGCTTTTTTTGACAATAAATTTATTATTATTATTATTATTATTAAATAATGAGGAAGTAATGATTTTGGTAATTACACGTATTACGATAGTATGAAGAACGATACAATCTTGTGTATGTGTGGTGATGTCTAAATCTATCGTAGAATTTACTGAACTAAAGATTTTCGTTTTGGTGACGCTGTTGTCATTAGACATATTAACATGTATTATTGTGCTAGAACTTACTATGGCTCCTGCCATTGACAATTTAAACTTTTTAGTTTCTATCTTTTTAATTTAAACCACAAATTAGGAGTATTTTCTGTGACTATGCACATAAAATTTGCTTTATTTTAATAAAATAAGACACCTCAAAAGTAAATGTAAACACGATCGTTTGTGATCCTTATTTTTAAACGATAGGTGGCGGAAATGTCTTAGAGAAAACTCGTGACATCGGAAGTGTGTAGTTCTGACCAATTGACCCTTTCAATTGACACAGTAATTCAAGACATGATGTGGATGGGGAATCAATTTGTTGTTTTAAGAATGCTTGTGAAGAGCAAAAAAAATTATATGTAAATGAAAGTAAATAAATATTAGTTGTTTTATCTCTCCGAAATAGGTGTGAAATGTTTGCAATTCTTTAATTAATGTAGTACATTACTATCATTGTTTCCGATTTGATCTTTGCAGTAGCGTTACACAATGATTTTGGCCACGACATGCATAATTGTTTGATAAAAGAACGAATTTCGTGGGAATTTTGCCCTTCTTTAATTTCATAAACTTCTCTTTATTACTGTTTATTTCATTCGTACCCGTAACACCGCTAGAACTTTTTCAGTTCTTTTGCGTCTTACGTTTCTGGGAAGCGAATCTGAAATAATATTTCTTATATTTATAGTTCAGGATATAATCTTCACTTTTATTTCTATTTTTAGCGAATTGAACTTTGGGGCAGTGAGTACCGTATAGCTCGACCAAAATGTCAAGAGAATGAAGGCCAAATTACGAAGAATCGATGACATGTACTCTTTCTGTGGAATCTTGTCGTCTGAAGCGTGTGTCGTAGTACGATGCTTGGGTGTGTGGATGGCATGACGCTATCTCACTAGCAAAAACTGGTGGGTGTTGGGTCTGTGGGTTACAGTGTAGAAAGTCCCAGTAATACTTCAGTTTCTTGTAGTACGTTTCGATGTGTCACTGTACGGAGAATCGGAGAAGCCTTTCGAGCGAAGTACGCGTGTTTTTGTTTGTTCTGAATGTTGCGTTGAAGGGTATCGCTTACTTTCCGGGATGTTTTTGTGAATATTGAACAGATACATGAAGACGAAAGATTCAACCATGTACTACGTGCCATGTATCTTTGAATGTTTGAATAGCTGAATCAGGAGATAGGGAGGTCGAATTGTAGTCGGTGTATATCTTCACCGTGTTCAATTCGTTTTGAGAGTCCAACTCTTGTAGCCACAGAGTTTCACTGTTTCCTTAGTTATTCCTGGTTACTGGTGGACTGTTATTCCACTTCACGGTGTGGTGCGGTTTTTATTTCTCCAATGGTGTCCCTTTCACTCCATTCGGTTTTATCCGTATGAAAACAGTCATATGTGAGAGTCATTAGCCATATTTATCAAAAGGGATGTTGGTTCTTGCATTTTGTCCAAATAAAACAAAGATTTTTTAAAATTATGCCGATATTTCGACCTTTAATTTGGGTCATCATTACGGCTGCAAGACACACGAAAAAACGTGGCATCACAAAAGCACAATAAAAAAAAATAACATTAATAAAATTAACACATTCGAGTGATCGTTTATTAATGTTTTTTTTTTGTGCTTTTATGCCACATTTTTCCGTGTTTGTCTTGCAGCCCTAATGATGACCAAAATTAAAGGTCGAAATATCGGCATAATTTTAAAAAATCTTTGTTTTATTTGGCCTAAATGCAGGAGCCAACGGCCCTATTGAAACCAGTCATTCATTGCTCGGCCAAAATAAACATTCAACCTCGGGCAAATTCCCATAGAGCAATATATTTCTACTTGTACGATTGATGGGAAGTTTTGATTTATCATGCCATTTCATACCGTAATGGAAATTTACAAACACCTAAATTTATATAGAGCAAAAATTTAGAGGTATGCATCCCTTAGCACATCGTATCTACCTCTAATTTTAAAATTATTGTGAAAAAAGTTTGTTTTTTAGTTAATGTATAATATAACAAAATACATTTAGCTTTGTCAATGTATATACATACAGAATCATTTTTACATTTGTAATGTTAGCGTCTCGCGCATTTTACCGTATTTCAACTTTATGCTAATGTGAACACTAACATATTCATAAAATATTCCAACCACCTGTAAACACATTTGAAAGAGTAATTAAAAAGTCATATATGTAATAATTTATTTTCTTTATATTTTATTGTTTCTTCATGTTCTTTGTTTATGTAGCTAATTCATAAAATATAGTGTATCCTTTGTAGAATTATTTGGTTTATCCCTTTACAAAATAAAGGTTGTGAATAGTATTTTCTTCAGTGTTTGTGTCCTCCATTTCTTTGAGGAATCGTTCACCTGGTACGTAGTCACCATTCGCAGGGTTTGCATTAAAGGGAAATTTCCCTCTATTGACTTCTTTCCCCACTTCTACATTTTGTGTCAGGGAAAAATAATTCCACTCTTCCTGATTGTCAATAATTGTCAAAATAAAGCATTAATTTTAAATAAAGTTCCAACAGTTTTTCAATGACTATATGCTCATTGCAATAGGACATAAAAAATATTATAGAGAAAATAAATTAAACAAGTTTATAATAAGTCTCTCTCTTTATATATATTCTTGGATTGCCGTATCAAAAACTAAATTTGTACCTTAAACATGAGCAATAACAGAAATTCCTATTCTAAAAATTATGCGCTTGAACAAACTTCTGAAACAAAAACCATTCACTTCCGGAGTGCCCCTGTGTTCGGTTTTAAGTCCTTTTTTTCTCAACATCTGATTGGAAAAAGGTACTCTGTGATGATACAATTTATTATGTAAACAACAAATTGCTCACAATGTTTTATTTAGATTTTCCTCCCAATCATCTCATTGTGAACACGAACAAAGCGGATGTGGCTTTTACTGTTGGTTATTTTTTATGGCTTGAGCAAATACACTGAATATAATGACCTTTTCTACTACAATCAACGTCCATTATACAATCAAATTAAATAAATAATTCAAGACTTATGACCTTTTACGGACGAAATGTAGTGAGTTTTTAATCACAAAATATGTACCGTTCGTCCGCAAAAGGTCGTAAATCTTGAATTATTTATTTAATAATGACCCTTTCTTGACAATTTTATAAAGAAATGAATAGTGAAGATTCAAAAGTTTCTCCCCCTCTCTACATTATCTGAAATAATTCGAACACCGGTGTTTCGTATCGTGTAGTTGTGGATAGAACGCGTCGTGTATGTTGATGGTAAGGACGGGTGTCATCCTTTGAGAAGACGACGACTGAGCGCTGTTCCTCAAGAGAGAAAGCGAGGGACGTAACACGTTTGTAAGAGAGAGCGGGACAGTGGGAGAGAGAGCTAGGCGCTCGCGAGATTGTCTTCGATGCCACTACTCGTCCATCTACCAATACAGTGGTGTAGTGCTTGTGTCATCTTTCCTTTCCCGCTTTTAGCGAGAGTTTTGTCCTTTAAAATGTTTTGACCTTGCGCCGTGAGATACATAATTTGGCAAGTACTTACATTCCATCCAATCTCTGGCCTGTGAAATTAATTGGTACGATCTACTACTGTGAAAATATGTATGGAGGTTTTAGCATTTGACATTGCATTACCTTCATATAAGCCAAGTTTTGAAACACAGTTTTTATTTTGAAAAATAAATCTTCAAATGAAAAAAGTCAACTTTATTTGGACCCGTCTTTTGAAAGATGTGTTCATTACTGTTAGTTTTCTTTCTAGTGAGATACGCAATTTTGCTTGTTTATCCTACTTTCAATGAGCTTTTCTTTGTTTTGTCTTAAAATATATCTGATTTAAATTAAAGTTAAGTAATTTCATCCAAGTACTTTTACTGTGGCGATCACAGAAATTCATCGATCGTAACCACCTATTAGTCTACTCTGCTAAAACTTATAAAATACAATAATAACATTCTGGAAATATTCCTGTTGATGTATTAATTGTTTAGGATGATTTGGAATGAATTTTTAAATTAAAATAATGATACTAAGCTGCTAGTCCCTATACCTAAATTTTGCCGCTAAAGGAAGTTGCAAAAAACGCCAGTTTTAGAGGGACAGTCGCTGACTTGGCACCATTGCTTAGCACAGTGTGTCTCTTGGTCTCCGCTTTCTTACCGTTCCTCGTCTTCTTCCTTTTACTTCTTACCTTCTTACGAAAGACAGGAAAAGAGAATGAGAGAGGGAGGAGCTGACGCAATTCCTCACAAGCCACCGCTGCGAAGGATGTTCTCCCAAAGAGCATTATGCCTATAAGGAGATTAAGAGGAATTAAAAGTTTTCACGAAAATGTGCCACCAACAAATATTAAAGTAGAGTGAAAGTATTAGTGGAAGCCTAGCATCTGCGGAAAATTGAATAAATAAAAGAGCTTTACGTCGAGTTGGGAACATTTGAGACAAGTTTTGGAACATTGTGGAGGTATTACTAGTTTTGTGATTTAAATTTTAATCATTTAGTGTTCTCAGACATTTATGTCCTTTTGTCGTGATATAAACTACAGAAATTCTTTGAATGTTACTTCATGTGTTTTATTATTTGTAATTTTGTTCTGTTGAAATAGACTGATATACTTTGTAATCTGTATATGTGTCATTAACAAAGTGAAATTACGCATTAAGAAATAATGGTATCAACCAGGTGGATGTGATATTTTTATCATAATATGTTAAATAGATATTTTTGTATCATTTAAGGATATTAGCTAAAAATAATAATTAAGAGTAATAGCATAATCATTTTCCCTCTTTAATACTGTCTAGCTCGTTCCATTGTTAGTAGCTAGGATAGACAGCGACAATTTATCGTTGTTACTCAGTTTATCAAAACCGAACTTCGTCTATTAATCCAGTTTATATATCCTAATCTTAGGTGCCGTGCATGTTTATTAAAATTACAGGTCATTGGTATTTTCCCAATTGAGTAGAACTTACAGCAATACGGTTTCTCTGCAGCGTTGAGAAGGTTAAAAAATTATTTCTCTCCAATTACAAGTTTTTGTTAAAATGCTATACTATTTGTTTGAAATGAAATATACCACACGCATTTAATGCGTTTTTTTTTCTTCTGTAAAACTAGAATAACTTGCGTCTTTTGCATGCTCCAAAAGGAACAAACAAAGTCATATTTCAAAACATAATAAACGCCCTGAAAGGTACTATTTAAAATGTACTAAAAATTAAAAAAGTATTGTTATTAATAAATTAATCTGTAATTAATATTGTTATGATTGTTTATTGTCTGGAAAGAAAATATTTCTTCGCTGAAGCTCCTAATAAATATTTCATCTCACATCTTCAATTATTTACACTCGTACAAATGAAATATAAATGCTTTTCGGATGGTCGGTGCAGAGATTCAATAATGTTGTGTTATCGGCCCAGATGTTTTTTATATCGGATGTACGGCTTCCAAAATTTTGAAAATTTTAAATTTTTTAAAACATTTATTCCTTATTAGGAGATGAATGATGAAATGATGCGCTGGTTTTGGGAGGGGAAATTCAAACCTACCCTATTTGATGCACCTTCCCGATTCGAGTGGACGTAAGGGCGAATAATTATGAGTTATTGTTGTGGTGGAATGAATGACAGGGAAAACGGGAGTAATCCGCGAAAACCTGTCGCAAATCCCGTTTGTTTCACTACTGCGAATTCTATTTGGATCATCGGGGGGTTTGAAGCAGCGACACCAGTGATACACTGCGTGAGATGTAACATGACAAACATTTTATTGGCTTCTGCAATGCTGTTTATATTCTGATTGACTTATTCACTTAGTTCATTTTTTAAATACACTTTAAATCGAGCAATTTAAAAACAAATTGTATTTTTCCTTTATTCATTTCTGTAAAAGACATCATAACCATCATCAAGAGAAATTCTATTTCTTTATCACTTTGTAGGAAACAACGAATCCTAAATCACGAGAAATTTAAATAACATATTTTTAGTACCAACGAGATTGTGCACTGTTTTAGACTTTTTTAATACATGTATCGAGCTTCATTGTCATTTTCAATTGGCTACTTCGATACCGTTGCAAGCCTGAACTGGTTAGAAATTGATATAAAGGTTTGCAGCAGAGCATAACACGTTTGAAAAATATGGTTTGAAAAGAATTTAATAAAATTACTCACTTTTACATGCATTGGGAAATAAATGAAATGGAATTTGTTTCTTTTTCATGACATTCAGAAAATGGTCGCTTTAAGTTTTAATGTTGAAAGCACGGACAAAAATCTTGTCTCTTGGAGTAATAATTATGATATTGGCATTTTGAGGTCACCATCACTCATGGATATGAGAGAACGAAATGTAAGTGAACAATAATATATCAGTTTATACTTTTGAAGAAAGAAAGAGTTTTCTTCCAGGTAGCCATATTTCCTTTTCTGAATTTACACAAATAGTTATAGTGTGTTGTAAGCAAAACTATATTATGAGTCGCGAAATGGTGACATGTTAGGATTGTATTGAGTGTAATTTTCCAATTTACTCTTTCCTAGAGATTGGATATTTAGGGGTTAATAATGATTCATGTATTTTTATTAACATCGCGTATAGCGTGCAAAACCAGTGTTACCAGTGAACTGCGTCATCGACCAAAAGTTCTTTAGACTCTATTCCGCGTCTGCTTCGATCTCCCCGAAATTCGTTTTAACAAATGCTATTGAAAGTCTCCTCTTTGAAGGTAGGATGCATTTGAAGTCAATGGAAGCTCGTCACGAATGGTGAATATCGACCAAAGCTTTACGATTCTTCTCTCAAGACGAGTTCTGTGAAAGCATACGAGATATAATTTATCACGATATAATAACGAAGGATGTACTCCAAAATTCGTTTCTTTGCATCAAAATGAAGGGAATATGTTTTTGTAGGGCTTTACGGCTCGTCATCGAGATCATTGGAGCCCTAAAAACTTGTACTGGTAGGGAAAATGCAGTTACGCACTAGGGAGAGCCAACATGACTCTCCCTGCGTGTGGGACTCGCCGAATGACTCAACCATACCCACTAAAAACCCTCCTGAATTACAACATACCAAAACATATTTCAAAATCAAAAATCAAAACATTGAGGACAAAAAAAGATACCCTAGCCCTTATAGCGTCGGGATCGAAAAGAACAAGAGGTGACCAAGGAAGGTCAGAAAACAGAAAGGAAGGAGCCATGCACAGATATTTGAAAGGCACAAATATTCGTAAAGTATGTTCCCTAACAAAACTCTTTTGAATATTTTCAATTACTTTTTTCCTATAAATTTCATCTAAAGGCTCTAATGACCTTGATGTTGGCGAATCCTAAAACTCCATAAAAATCACCTTTCTACTAAAATGTTTTATAAATCTGAGAAGAAAATGACAAAGAAGATTTCAGTTTCTTTCTGAGTCTTAGCTTATTGGGCTTTGAAGTTATTTTCCTGTTTAAAAATCTGTGGGATCAGAGAACGTAAATACATAATTTTGCATTGAACAGTGGTGGTATGATTATAACAGACGTAGTATAAAAGTGCGGTTAGGTGGTAAAGAATCGAAGAGTTCTATTCGAATGATTCAAGTTTTAACATTGGTGAACTTTTTAGTAATCTTTACAAAAATCGAATTTTAGACATGCTAAATTTTAGAAATAATAAAAAATTTTGATTATTAAATTTATAGAAACTTATTTAAAGAGTGTCGTAAGAAATTGGAACTACATTTGGTTAAACTCACTACAGTCACACTTCGGATCGAATGTAACAATGCTAACAATCGTTAAATTGTTTCGTTATACCTCTTTGTATGTGATTGATTGTAAATGTGGTATGGTTGGTTTAAAGGAATTTATTTTTTAATATTAATGATTACCCTTTTAATGTACCCTTTAGCGGTAAATATTAATCTGCCAAAAATAGTTATGTCTTTGGTAAACGTTTTGAAAACTGCGAATACAGCTTAAAAAATATTTAAAACTGTGTTACATCATAAGAACACGCCTTAGAAGTTCCAGAGAGGCCGGACAAGTCTCTCGATAAGTAACGCGGATATTAGAGTCGAGAAAAGTTTTTTTTTTCATGATAATTAAAAAATAAAGTAATTTGTCACGTTTGACAAAAAAAAAGTTTACACAATGTCACGTTTCAGAAGTTAGATAAAGCAATACTTTAATTGAAATTATTTGACATGTGTTAGCATTTCTATCTGTTCGTGCATTCAGTGCCAAGTCTTCAGCACGATTGTAAATTTCCTGTCATATTCAAACTTCCCTCAAAAACTATTTGTAATATATTTTGTGAACACACGGTAGAATACGAAGTATTCATCTAATGAAACAAACCAGAATTCACTGATATTGTGAAATGTAAAGAAATATTAAGGAAATGATAAAAATTGAGTGTAATTGGTCAATAATGAACATTATTTTGATTTCATATTTGGAATGGTATTTAGTTTCTGATGTGGTCCTCTAATTAGAATAATGGGTAACCTCATTGGTGGCAGAGGCTTTGAATAGAGTTGGCCGTGTTTCAACATGTGCCTGGCATTCGGATTGGGAACTCATTCACATGTCAGGCTCATCTGTTATTATACTATTCGATTTTAAACACATATTTTTAATAATTAACAACGATAGGAGTGTTGCGTTTGTATCGAGGAGTTACTAATTTTTTTACGGGAATAAGAGGTTCTACCTCAGACGTCTCCTTTCATATTTATTCACATGCCAATTTTGGTCGAGTGGGTCCGTTGGTCTGAATCTCGACTAATAAAATCAAGGAATTAAATAAGCAAACAAATTCAGTATTTGCCTTAAAGATAATTATGTTGTTTTATTTGCAAATGATCGAAGTTGGAAGGCAAATAACGAAAACCAAATAAACAGGAAAAATAATTATAACCATAGCACAAAATACAAGGGCACAATACATGACTTAAATCATAAAATGAAAATAAAACAAAATATTATATATACACATACATGTGTATTATATATACACATACATGCTTGTGTTTACACGGACCACTCTTGCTCTTCAGGAAATAATTCTTTTAATTTCCGTACCGAGACTAGATTTCAAACGTGAACCGCATTAGTTTTGCGATATCACCGACTGCTTCTTACGAAGGAAATACGATTTTATGTCGTTTCCTGTGGAAGTTACTGTGCAATGAATTAATTGATTCGATACGTAAAAGGCGTCACGGGAAAT